>CM064865.1:71014486-71298898 GCA_032719365.1 Prinsepia uniflora | reverse complement strand
GATTTTGGATTTTGTGGTGAAATGCGAGGTCATCTTTCCACCAAGGGAAATTTGACGAATGATTCAATGAGGGTGTAAGACCATACGATCAGCTTTCAGATGGATTGTTAGCTATGAGCATGTGTGGATCCCAGGTGGATCTGATTTGTGATGTTGTCAACTTTGGGCATAGTGACGATCTAGGATCGTGATGTTACTTGTCGGATGACGTAGTGATGGATCTGGATCGTGATCTTGATGATCCAGATAGGGTGAGAGTTTATCACTCTACCTTGGTATGTGAGTCGTAAATGACGGGACTGAACTTCTTTTCGAAGTGGAGTCCATATGGGTTGTTACTCGAATGAGTAGGTTTTCGAAGTGGTCGGAGTTTGCCAACCTTAGACGTGTGGATATTGGGTTTGGCTTCCCTATGAAGTCAATCGAGTGTTTTGGACAAGTAACCGATAGGTTCGGTTTTGTTACGTCTTGGTGGACGTAAACGAGATTTTGGGTTTTGGAATCGGATTTCTGGGTGACGATTCAGGATTCGATTGCGAAGCTCGAAAGTGGATTACTGGATTTGGGTGCGAAATGATTATTCCAATGCTAGCTTGCGGAATAATGATTTCGGATTCGGATTTGGAAATGGATTAAAAACGTGATGTCTGGGTTCGGATTTGGGATTTCTTACGAAATTGCGGATTCGGATTCGGAATTGAAACTAGATGATGGGTGGAGAGCGATTTGTCTCATGTTGGTTTGGGCAAATGTACTCCATTATTAGAACGTGTGTGGCCACGACCTGGGTGGTTGTACGCGAATTGATGGATAGATGTACGTACAGGGTACGTTGTACGAGGATTGATACTTTGCAGGCTTGTTGAGCCTGGTGACGGTACAGGGGTTGTACCAGTGGTGTGTGATTTGACGTGTTGGTAATCAGCTGGTTCTGATATCATTTGTTTGGTTGTGGTTGTGGACTGGACATTGGATACTGTGCACTGAGCATAGTGATTTTGTCGGGTTCAGTGATTGTATGAGCAGGTGCTCTTAGCCATGGATGGCTAGTGGAACCCTAGTTTTGAGATGTGTGATCACTGCTGGGCTGGGATTCAATGTGTTCCAGTTACACCACTTGATTGAGTAAGTTGACGGTATACGTACACTCGGGATGAGTGAATTGGTGGTCTGTGAAACCACGAGTAGCCTTGTGTGATGTTATTACGCCGTGATTTTTTTTCCAGCGTCATGGTTCGTTGACGGAGTCGGCAGTTATGGACATTGAGATGGATATATGTCGCAGGAGTGGACTTACCCTGCGAATTGAGATCATGTGGTTGATCTTACGCTACATCGAGAGTGATGTAGTACGAGGTGTTGTCACTGATTAGTCGATGATTAGAACTTTACTAGGGTGGTAAAGCTTAGTGGTGACAGTGTGGCTGATGGTGTCAGCATGGACTGACAAGTGAGTTTGGGGACTCCCAGGGGGGAGCAGACGTCGGATATATTGATGATTGAAAGGAACTGTTTAGCTGAATGAGTCAGCTAAATGGTTAAGCGATTTTATCGCGGATCAGGTGATCAATTCCACTTGAGGTGGTCGAGTGTTGTTGTTATGACGTATGACTGTGATGGGATGTCTAGGTATAGACGAGGCTGGTGTTGACCCAGTATGTGGGTGTACAAGTGTACACAGATGTGAGGTCGGAATGTTTTCCACGAGGTGGTTGTGGAATAAGGTTATTGGTAATTTCGAGGACGAAATTCTTTAAGGAGGGAAGGTTGTAACGACCCGTCCCGAATATCGAGATTTAATATTATTTAATTATGATTTAGTATGACTAATCTGGGATTAGTTGAGTCTAGTCGGACGAATTGTGCAAAACGACCGTTTTGCACCTAGGCGTGGGCAAAACGTTGACTTTTAATTTGGACGGTCAAATGGACTTTGACCAATGACCGTGACGTAGTTCGGGACGTCACGAGTCCATAGACAGGTGGCACGTTCAATTCCGACATTCGTGGTGGAAGTTATGACGTACGAAAGTTCATGGGCATTTTCGTAATTTGGACGAAATAAGGGGAAATGTTGACTTTCTGACCGGGAGGTCCGATGGCCGAGGACCGAGGACCGTTAGGAAGGTCTCGATGCCCTGAGTCCGTAGACAGGCGACACGCATCAATCGGAGTCCGTATGACCGAGTTACGGGTCTGGATGCGTGAGGGGCATTTTGGTAATTTTCTGCACAGGGGCAGAATTGTAATTTTCACACGGGGGCATTGTTTGATTGAAACAGCCGTGAAATGGGATGTTTTGTGCGATCGATTCCATGGATTGTTTATCAATTAATGGACTGTTTTTGGGGCAGCTTTGTTGTGTGATTGCACATGTGGGGAGATGGCAATTGAGTGCATAACATGGACACTGGTTTTTCTATTGTTTTCGGGTCAGTGCAGGGGACATTACACAGTGGATTGAGGATGGCTTTGGGTGCTTTTAAGGACTGATTTGGATCGATAGAATTGAGAGTGAGTCGAGAGGTTGACTCTGAGTTTGAGAATGAAAGGAATGGAGTGAAAATGGTGGAGGATTATTCTGAAACCCGAAACTGTGTTTAACAAATTCAAAATTCTAATTCTAGGTTCTGGGCCAGCCCAGGGCAATTTGATGATTCATTTAGCTCTCTGGGATCATTTCCTGTCGATCCAGATCAAATGGGGCAAGTTTGGAGGTTCCTTGAGCCGTGGAAGGACGAGGTGGATGGCCGGAAAATCCAAGCTTGAGTTGTGGTGATTGAGGTAACTTCGTGTTAAATTAATCATTCGAATTGGTTCCTATTAATCCTAATAAGCTTACTGGAATGTTAATTTGACAATGGTTGAGGAATTGTGGAGTTACGGTGATCGACCCGTTTTGGTGAACACGGGTTGATGACACGATTAATCGATGGTTGATGTTAATCGATGACATAGAACTGGAATTGATTGGTTAATGTTTGTTTTAGGATAAAAAATGGAAGGAATCGAGGTCGAATTGATGGTTATCTGGCCGGGTCAGATCGCGGGTAATCAGACCCGTTTACCAGTCATACGGGTGAAGATGGTGACTGTAGCAGTCACTGTAGCAGGCGCGTGGCTTCCACGCGCAGCCACTCACGACGGCGAGTGACGGCGCGTGGGCACGAATCTCGAGGTGAGGTCAACATGACTTTTGTCCTATATAATGTAACGAACATTTTAGCGTTGGTTTCGTGTCGATCGGATCCCGTTTCGATATTGTTCGGGATGTCCGAAGGTTTTAAATCCAATTTAAAAATAGTTAAAAATTCGGGAAAATTACGGGACTTGAGTAGGATGTTAATGAGGAGGTTAGTAACCCTATAATGTGATTTGGACAGGATCGGGAGTCCCGGTGATAGTGGTGTGGCCCGGGAAGACCTATGGCACGCGTATCGAGGCGCTCGGTTAAACGGTCTGTGAGTGGACATTGGTTTTATAAATTCGATGCATGCATAATTGTTTCATGATTTTTATAATTGTGATTAAATGATTTATTTTGGATATCGGTGAATTTATATGATTTCACGCATTTCGATATGATTTACGTGTTTGCACGTAAATCGAGGTTTTTTTGGAATTGTACCGATTTCCATAAATGTGGTTGGATATGATTTCATGAAACAGTTACGGACTTGATAAAGAAAAATCAGGCCAGGGGCCCAGTTAACTTATGAATTCGGGCTGGGGGCCCAGTGGACTTATGAATTCGGGCCAGGGGCCAGTTAACTTATGAAATCGGGCGAGGGGCCCAGTTGATTTATACATGTGATTCGGGTCGAGGACCCTAAAATGAAATCGAATAAATGGTTTTGGATTTAAATCAACTATTTGGACTTATAATGGTTTTGATGATATTGAAATTATGGTTATGGCACGTTTCACGGTATTTGGGTTTGAGACCCGTCTGATGAAACTTAAAGATTGGTTTGGATTTTATCTATGTATATATATATGCTTTGCATTTGGATATCAATAAAATGTATTTGGTACTGCACTGTATAGATCCATCCATATGATACTGTCTCCTCCGGATGAGGTACCCCGGAGAGGTCACAGAAGTCTAGAACGTCCAGCGTCTATGACGCTAAGCATCGGGGATGCTGTACCCGAACGGGGTTCGAGGATTGAACTCGGAATTGAGACCTGAGTGGCACGCGTAGCCTTGTGATTGTGACCTTATTGGACGTCAGGGACGTCAGACATCAGGGACGTCAGACATCAGGGATGTCGGATTGGAGTGTATAGTGCAGTGGCTAAAATTATGTTTATGGTTTTATTACATGCCTTATGGTTCATACTATATGATTTATGATTTCAAATAATGGTGCATGCATATGTTTTTACTGAGGGGCATAAATGTCTTATAAATGCTTTAAACAGACTTGTTTATTTTCGTCCACTCACAGCTTTTGTTTTTAATTCCCTTCAGGTTGATTTTGGATGCGACTGCAGCAGAGACTGGGACATCATACACCTCCTCCATCGATCCTTACGCACTCTGGAAGCCCGGTTGGGCAGTGGCAACAGGTTATCCCTTGTCTGACACCTCTTGTCAGACGGGAGCATGACACATCCCATGGTAATCCCGGGGGGATTGGGATGGGTCGTGTCAAGTGGTATCAGAGCATGTTTTGCTCTTTTGTGCACGAAGGTCGAGGGTGTGATGTCTCTTTGGGCTGCAGTTCCGTTGTCAACCTGATAGATAGTTTTGGGTTTGAGTAGTGGATAAAGTGTGTTTGGCCCGATACGCCGTGCGTTAATGTCATTAGATCCAAGTGGGGTTGTTTGTGATTAACTGGTAATGTGGGACCGTCAATTCGGTCATGTGATGATGGATTATTGTGCGAATGGGCACAGCTGGGTTCAGGGAACCCCATTTGAATAATGATATGGAAATGCGAAACTCGGTTGAGTAATGGTCTAAAATGTGGACCCTGGTGGTGATATGTCACTTAGCTTCCAGAAGATACGAATGACATGACCACCACCAAGCCTACCCCAGCGATCGCCAAACTCCCCTCAAATGCCAACTTCCTACTTGGATTTTGGACGTTGATGGCTCCGCTTGCCATAGCGGCTCACGAGCAGGACTCGTTGTAATACCCAGTCCTGGAAGCAAGAACGATAAGTAAGACCCGTAAGGTTAAGAAGCAATAATGGTGAGCAAGACCCTCGAGCTTGGAAAGGCAAGATCGGTGAACAATCCTATATCACTCGGGGTGGGAAATGTGAAGTGCCTTATATGCGTAAGGACGTATCTATCTAACACATGACCTTTTGGGAGCTCACTGGCTTTGGATTCCTTGGGAACTCCAAAGTTAAGCGAGTTGAGGCTAGTTCAATCCCAAGATGGGTGACCTACTGGAAAGTTGCATGTGAGCTCCCGGAAACAAAACCGTGAGGGCGAGGAGGCCTAAAGCAGAGAATATCGTACTAGAGTCGGGGAGGGTCGGGTCCTGACAGAATGGTATCAGAGCCAAATCCCGACTGAAAAGTGTGCCAGCGAGGACGCTAGGCCCTAAGGGGGTGAATTGTAAGACCCGTGTTCTAGAGAGAACGGTGAATGATCCCACATTTCTACGAGGGGAATGGTCTGGTAGGGGATTGGTGGTGTGCCTTAAAGGTGTAGGCACACACCTATCTAACACAAGGCCTTTTGGGAGCTCAGTGGCCTTGGGTTCGGTTGGAACTCCAAAGTTAAGTGAGTTGAGTTTGGTGCAATTCTATGATGGGTGACCCACTAGGAAGTTGCACCATGAGCTCCTGAAAACAAAACCCTGCTAGCTGAGATGGTGTGTCCTACGGCCCAGAGGGACAATATCGTGCTAGATGATTCGGGTCCGGACCGAGGAGGGTCGGGTCTTGACACTCATCCTCACCACTCCTAATAAGTTCTGACTAAAGTATGCCTTCCACTTCATACTTAAGGTTCCATCAATGAAGCCGAATACAAGGCATTACTGTGGGTCTACGCATGGCTAAAACACATGGATGCCAAGCATATCCACATATTGTGACGCCCCGGAAATTCGAAACACGAAAATTTGGAAAATTTGAGGTAAAGGACGATTTTGCCCCTGGAATTGGACAAACGGTTGACTTTTTATTCGACCGGTCAAACAGACTTTGACCGATAACTGTGACGTAGTTTGGGACGTCACGAGTTCATAGACAGGTGGCACGCCCGATTTCGACATTCGAGGAAAAAGTTATGACGTGCGGAAGTTTGAGGGTACTTTGGTAAATTGGTTAAAAGGGGGCCGAAAGTTGACCTTTTGTTCGGGACCTTGTTTGGACTTTTCGGGAAGACCGTTGGATAGGTCTCGGGACGCTGAATCCGTAGACAGGCGGCATGCGTCAATCAGAGTTTGAAGAGGAAGTTATGGGTCTAGAATTGTGAAGGGCATTTTGGTAATTTTTCCTAGCAGGGGTAAAATGGTAATTTTGTTGCTGCAGGGATAATTGTGATAATTGGCTAGCTGATTCAATTAAGTTAATTAAGCGGTGGATTGGCTGAATCAGCCATATGGGTGAGTCAAGTGAGTAGGTTAATGACATGTGTCTCTTGCTAATTAGGATTAGTGGCAATTTGTATAATTAATGGAATTAATTAGCTGCATCATATGAATATCAGAATCGACCAAGAACAAAAACAGAGCCTTTGATGCAAATCCATCAAAACATCAACAATCCTTATCTGATTTCGCCCAAATTGAGAATTGAGAGGAAAACAAAAAGAATAACGGGGAGGTATAAAACCCAGTTGAATCCAGTTGAAAAACCCAGAAAACCCGAAACCTCGAATGAACACCTTAGGATCAAATTTGAACTCTTGGATGCAATTGAGTGAAATTGACCTTTGTTTTAGCCTCCTGGGAGTTAGACGAGTCGAACCAGTGGAAGAAACGATGAAATTGGGGTCGTTTTGCCTTAGAACAGAATAGGGGAGGATACTGGATTTTCGAGATTGAGTCATGGAATTTAGGACTTGGAACCGTGAAATTGATCATGGAAATACGTTCCTTAGGACCTTACGATGCTGCCTGATGCATCAATTGAAGAAAACAAGTGAGGAATTGTGGAGATTGAACGATGAACAGTGCTTCGGTGTTCTTCGATTAATCGAGTTTGATTCGATTGAATTCAGGTAAGGTCACATGTAATTGAATTGACAGAACTTTAATTAAGTCTCTAACGATGTTAATGGACGATTGAATTGGAGGAAATGATGTCGAATTGGCAGAAATCCAACCGAGTCACTTCGCGGGCTAACCGGACCCGTTTACCAGTTAAACGGGTTGGAACGACGACTGTTCATGGACATTGTTCAAGGCGCGTGACACCCACGCGCAGCCACTCACGGCGGCGCGTGGGGGCGCGTGAGTGGGAATTTCGAGGTACGGTCAACATGAAACTTGTCCTATTTAATGTAACGAACATTTTTGGTTTTGGTTGCGAGTCGATCGGACGCCGTCTCGATAATGTTTCGCGGGTCCGAAGGTTTAAGTTACGTATTAAATTAATATTAAATTCCCAAAAAATTATGATAAATTAATATGATGATAATTAGGTCCCTAGTGACCCTGAGTAATGATTTTGGACCGGATTCGCGATTCCTGGCAAGTGTCGGAAATTACGAAAACGCTTGCAGCGCGGGAAACGAGCAGTTGGACGGTGTGTGTGAGTGGACGTTTGTTTTATAAATTGATATTCATGCATAGTTAAATGTTTTATATGATTTATGGCATGATTTGAATTGCAATAATTTGATATGATTATTTTGAGATTTAATGATTATTTTAATCGGTGCTTCGGGCACGTTTTTTGAGAAAATGTGAAATGACTGTTTTGGGTGAAAGCCCGGGATTTGTGATTGGTTTTGGCTTGGATTATGAGTTGGGAAATTGAATTAATGAATTTTTGATGTTTTTGGATATGATTTTACGGATTGAAGAGAAATGAGATTTGGGCATGAGGCCCCGTGATGATGGTTTTTGATATGGTTTTGATACTTGATTTAAAATAATACTTTTGATTGTGTATTGATGTTTGATGACTCCAGATGTGTAATTCCTGGAGGGACTCCAGATGCGTAATTCCTGGAAGGACCGGATGTGTAATTCCCGGTGAGGCTGGATGTGTAATTTCCAGCAATGGATGACGACTGGATGTGTAATTCCCAGAGGATCCTCGGATGTGTAATTCCCGAGTTATATGCTTTATTATATGGTGAACTGATTTTATAAAATGATCTAAATGATTTAAAGGTTTTAACATGTTGGGCTTGAGAGCCGGATTTGTTGTTATTCATGTGTTTTATCCTAGGCATGCATGGTTTGAAAAACTGGAGGCTAAACGATGTATTTGATAACTGTATTTTAAATGATATTATTTTCTCCACTCACACCTTTGTTTTGATGACCCTCCAAGCCGTGGCACGACGTTCGGGGCTGATTGAGAGGCGGAGGCATGAGCAGAAATCAGTGCAGTTATCCCTTGTCTGACAAGTACTGAAGGGTATTTTCGGGACTTCAGTTGACTTATCAGACGGGAGCAGGACCGGGCACGGTTATCAAGGTCCAGTTGGGACGGGTCCTGTCACATATACAGCAAATCCCAGCTCTTCATTAACCAAGTCAATGATGAGTTTGAGGCCAAGGATACCTCCATGGTTCCGTACAAAAAATCAACCCAATCATATTTGAACAGCTTCAAGGCCCACATCATCATAAGGATCCCCCGGTTTAAGAACAGTCATGTCGATGCACTCACCGATTGTCATCATCACTTGATGTTAAGGCAAGACGGAACGTCCTAGTAAAAATTCTCTAGCAGCCAAGCATTACCTGCTTGGTTGTCCATTTCATCAACACTAAGTCAACCTGGATGCCCCTCTGATTAGCTTTCTCACCAATGTAACACTACCAACTAACAAGGTCAAGGCAAAAAAAATTCACCGACACACAACTTGGTACTTACTCATCCATGATCAGCTCTACAAGTGAGGCTACACCCTTCCCTTACTAAAATTTACTAAATACATATGGCTGGTTACAAATAGCTAGCTAGAGCATCTTAAATAGACTATTTGTATATTCGGTCAAATTTGATTTTAAATTATCCAGAAGTTATCAATAACTAATCAATTGTTAGGCTGCTAAAATCAATGCTTGCTATATCTCAAAGAGAGATGTTAAAATTGGTCCAAAACCTCTCTCATAGTGTGTATAGTAGACTTTTCAAATTTGTTTTTTGGGGAAATTTGACTCAAAACTTGTCCCAAAAAAAAAACAAATGTAGAAAGCATGATATGGATGCTCTCACGAAATTTGGACAAATATTAAATTCTCTTTTTAATAAAAAAAATATGCATGGGGGATAAGGGATCCCTCTTTAGGTTATGATGCCATCAATTGTGAAGCACAAACACTTAGAAAGTAAATGCTACAATACTTAAAATGAGGAAGGAATTACAAGTGCTGAAAGTTAAACTATCTTTTCTATAGACTAGCATGAGCTAGCATGTTGGTCGAAAAACCATCAACTAGATGAACATCCATTGGAATCATTCCATAGATTGGTAGAATAGTCAGAACGATGTGATGACGCTAGGAGTGGGAGTGTGAATACTAGTTTTGAGGGTAGTCGAAATGAGTTGGGTGTTAGGTAGCCTTCAAAACAAACTGAAAAAACAAGTCAAGATGAAGTTAAGTGGTTGGGAAGTCTTCAAAGACAAACTTGGGATGAAAGTTGGAATGAAGGAAATTTTGGTGTTCTTGGAGTACTGAGACGGATAGAAAGGAGAACTAAATTGTAACACCCCGGAAATTCGTAGATTGTAATATTGTAATTTAATGTATGAATTGATGATTTTACCCCTGTGGATTATGGCCAATTGTTGACTTTTTGGTTTATGGGTCAAATGGATTTTGACCAGTGACCGTGACGTAGTACGGGACGTCACGAGTTCACAGACAGGTGGCACGTCCAATTCGGACGATCAGGGAAAAAGTTATGACTATCGGAAGTTCAGGGGCATTACCGTAATTTGGACGAGTTAGGGGAAAAAGTTGACTTTTTGATGTACCGGGATTTTTCGCACGACCCGAAGACCGTTAGATTCGTCTCGATGCCCTGAGTACAACGACAGGCGGCACGCGTGAAACGGACATCGGATGACCGAGTTACGGGTCACGGAAGTTGGAGGGCATTTTGGTAATTTCTGCCCTGAGGGCATTTTGGTCTTTTCGCACGGTTACTGTAGCAGCAACCGAGAAAACAGGGCACACGGCCATGCCGTGGTGTTTGTGGGGGTGCAATTGTTTAAACACTGAGTGGACGGATTGTGGGAATTGTTTATGTAATTTGAGACGTTGGGAGTGTGGTTGTGGCTGTTGCAGACCACGGGTAGGATTTAAAATTTGGTTGAGCTCTGTGTGCGGGAGGCAGTGTCCAGTGAGGTCTGTGAGTGTCTCCCACGGGTGTTGGACTCGTTGATCGCTTAACCGAGTAGGGGAGTGAGGGAAGGTTTCATTTCGGTGTCTGTTTGGGGCTGAGAGATTGTGAGAGGCAGGGAGAAACAGTGAAGAACAGTTTCGGGTTTTTGGGGGGAAAAATTCCGAATTCAATCTCTACGGGTTTTGGGATCGATCTAAACACTGGGGAAGCTTTCTGGGAGTAGCAGAAACCTAACCGTGCAAAATTCGAAGAGTGTGATCGAGGAATTGCCCAGGAACCCAAGTTCCAGTTCTGAGAAAAACCGGTTTGGAGGGAAAATCCGAGTTCAATTCCTACGGCTTGTTGGACGAAACCAACCACTGATTAAGCATTCTGGGAGCATTTGGAACTCGTCCATATCGAAATCGACGACAACCAGCCACGGAGGAGCTGGGACGGTGACCGCCGTGTGCAGAGGAAATCGCAGCGTTTGGACGGCTACTTTCAGGTGATGGTTCGTTCAATTGATGGTTCTATTTTGTTAGTCTAGGTCCTAGTATGCTTCTGTGTAAATTAATTGGACAGTGGAGCTGGTTTGGGGGAGTTCTGAGTTTCGACCCGTGAGGTTGTTCGGGTTTGGATGGAACGTTTTTGTGCTTGTCGAGTTGATAAGAGGACTAAGAACTACAATTAAATGATTTTAGAACATATTAGAATCAAGAAGGAATGAAATTAAGTAGAAATGGACGGTTAATTAATCGGGTCACCCCGCGGGTCGCAGACCCAAATTACAGTAAATCGGGCAAGGACGGTGACACTGTAGCAGTGACACTGTAGCAGCGCGTGACTTTCACGCGCAGCCACTTTGGGCGGCGCATGAGGGCGCGTTGAGCACTATCTCGGATCACGGTCAACATGACTTTTAATCCTTTCATCATTTTGGACATTTTCTGTGAAATAACCATGTTGATTTGAGATAGTGAGGAAGGTCAGTTTAGGGCCGGATGTCTCGGGAAGCGTGTTGGCCGGCTTTCCCGAACCGGTTTCTGTTTTGGACTTTTTGAGGGTATTTTAAGGACCTATAATGACACTTTTGTGTGATTGGAAATGACAGGAAACTTACGTTAATTCCGAAGACAAGTTCGTACGCGCGTTATTCGCAGCGGGAGCGTACTGTGAGTGGGCCCATTTTTATTAACTCTTGCATGCATAACCGTTTTCATTTCCGTATATCTATATGTGTGCGTGAATCATTAATGGATTTTGATTATCTCGATTTACGGTTGTGACACGTTTTACGGTGTCGGGCTGAGGCCCGTTTTACGGAAAATGAACACTGTTTTATATTATATATATATAGTTACATATACTTGTGGATACGATGACTATCTTGGGTACTGCACTGTATAATCCACCGTATAATACTGTCTCTTCCGGATGTGGTACCCCGGAGCGGTCACGGTGCATTGCCTGCGAGGGGTCATGCTACGGAGGTGCCGGACCGTAGGATGACTCAGGAGCAGGATTGCTATTATTGGACGTCTGGGACGTCGAGCGTCTGGGACGCTAGGCATCTGGGATGCCATAACCGAACTGGGTTCGGAGATTGGACTCGGGATTTGAGACCCCGGGTGGCACGCGTAGCCTTGGGACTATAACCATTATTGGACGTCAGGGACGTCGGACATCTGGGATGTCAATATCGGATGTGTATAGTGCAGTAGCTGGGTTTATAATACATTTCTGGCTTGATATAATGCTTGTGATATATTACTTGTATTTATGGTTTTTAATACTGATGCATGCATGTTTGGAAAACGGAGGGGTAAAGTATGTATTTTTCTGATTATACTGTTTTTTCAAACCTGAGTTTCGGCCCACTCACCTTTCATGTTTTGGTAACCCCTCCAGGTCGTGTTGCTGAGGTTGGTGAGGACCCCGTGGCTGAGGCATAGATTTAGCACTGCGCACCTGAACCCCTGTCGGGTCGGATCACCCGCAGGATTTTCCTTTCTAGTGTCGTGCTCGGATTTTGTATTTTGGACTGTATCCCTTGTCTGACATCGGTTAAATTTGGGTTATGTATGACTTTATAATTCGGACATTTATGCATTTAAGTTTTTAAGGCTAAAATTGGAATTTTCAGTTCGGGTGTCAGACGGGAGCAGGGCACGCCCCCTTGTGGTCCCCGGGGGATCGGGGCGGGTCCCTGTCAGCTTGGTATCAGAGCCCTAGTTTGTGGTCAGCATGTTAGACTAGCGGTTAATATTAGGTACTTTTCGAGTCTAAGAATTGTGTTAACTAATCTATGCATCTTAACAGCTGGTTATGCCTCCGAGGAGAGCCTCTTCAGCACGGACCGCCGAGGAAATTGAGAGAGAGATGGAATGTGCCAGTATTGAGCGGGCTCAATGGTTGGGAGCCACACCTTTCAACGGGGGATCTGACCCCGAGGATGCCTACGAGTGGATTGATAAATGGGAAAGAATCTTTACTGTGATGCATTGCCCACCCGGCGAGCGGGTGACATTGGCGGCCTTCTTACTGGAAGGCGGAGCTTACCGATGGTGGCAGGGCCTGGAGATGTCGGGGTGGTCTGTTCGTACCACCACATGGGAGGTCTTTCGTGCTCGGTTCCTAGATCAGTACTACCCGCGATCTTTTCGCGCAGCACGAGAGGCGGAGTTCCTGCGACTGGAGCAGGGGGACATGTCTGTGGCAGACTATGAGCAGGCTTTCGGGAAGCTTTCCCGTTTTGCAGCAGCTTTTGTGAAAACTGAGGAGGACAGATGTCAGAGGTTTGAGTTGGGGCTCCGAGGAGAGATACGGGCAGGTGTGACGGCTGCCACTTATGCGACTCTGAGGGACATGGTCGACCCTGCAGTTCGTGTTGAGGCCAGTCTGGTGGCACACCAGGCGCGACAATCATCAGGCGAGGGTCAGCGCCGGGATCGTCCCCATCCGGGACCAACCGGACGGAAGATCTCTAAGGGGGAAGTTATCGAGGAGCACCCACATCGTTGCGGGGTCGTGGCTGGTCAGGTCGATCAGGGGGCTCTCAGAGGGGCGGAACGAGATCCAGTGCTCGGCAACATCAGTCTTGGAGTGGTGCATCAGGAGGGTCTTGGGATGGACCGAGGACAGTTAGATGTTTTGCTTGCGGAGAAGCGGGCCACTATGCCCGAGATTGCCCGTCGTTGTCGAGGAACAACGATACTGGAGGTGCTAGTGTTGCACAGAGTTCGGCTTCCAACACTACCGGAGGCCGAGGACAGGGTGCTGGACGTGGCGCACGTGGGCGCGGACAGACTGCGGGGCCCAGTGCTCGTGTTTTTGCAGTGACTCAGCAGCAGGCGAGGTCAGCCCCGGATGTGATTACAGGTACACTTCATATCTCGAACCTTATTGTGCGAGTATTATTGGATGCGGGGGCTACACATTCTTTTATTTCGAGACGTTGTGCTGGTATGTTAGATTGTGAGGTATCAGCCTTAGAAAGCGAGATGGGTGTTGACATACCTATGGGCGTCGTGTACTTGGTGAATCAGGTGATTCGGAGGTGCTCGGTGAGAATTGAGGAGGTGGATCTGCCAGAAGACTTGATTATTATGGACATCCATGACTTCGACGTGATTCTCGGGATAGATTGGTTAGCGGAGCATGGGTCGCTTATTGATTGCTGTAGTCGGCAAGTGTTTTTGCGGAGTCCGGGTTTGCCGGAAGTTACCTTTCAGGGGGAGCGTGATGGTTCACTGCCTGAAGTGATTTCTTCACTTGCTGCTACTAAACTTCTACGGAAGGGATGCCAGGGCTATTTGGCACATGTTGTGTCGGAGCGAGTCGATACTCCGTGTATCGAGGAGATACCTGTAGTGCGGGAGTTTCCGGATGTGTTCCTGGAAGATCTACCTGGATTACCACCACCGCGGGAGATTGAGTTTACCATTGAACTACTCCCCGGTACCCGACCTATATCTCAGGCACCGTACCGGATGGCGCCGGCAGAATTACGGGAACTTAAAACACAACTGCAGGAGTTGGTCGAGTTAGGATTCATCCGACCGAGTACTTCACCGTGGGGAGCACCGGTGTTGTTTGTGAGGAAGAAGGAGGGGAGTCTCCGATTGTGTGTGGATTACCGACAGCTGAACAAGGTGACGCTGAGGAACCAGTATCCTTTACCCAGGATTGATGACTTATTCGACCAGTTGCGGGGAGCACAGTGCTTCTCGAAGATTGATTTGCGATCTGGGTATCATCAGCTGAGGATTGCGGAGGGGGATATTTCGAAGACGGCATTTCGAACTCATTACGGACACTATGAGTTTCTGGTGATGCCTTTTGGTTTGACGAATGCTCCAGCAGCATTCATGGATCTGATGAACAGAGTTTTCCGACCTTACCTGGACAAGTTTGTGATTGTGTTCATCGATGACATCTTGGTGTACTCGGGAAGTGCCCGAGCACATGAGGAACACCTACGGTTGGTGTTAGGGAAGCTGAGACATGAACGGTTGTACGCCAAACTGAGTAAGTGTCAGTTTTGGCTGAGCAGCATTGGTTTTCTGGGACATGTGATTTCGGCTGATGGGATCAGCGTGGATCCCCAGAAAACGGAGGCGGTGACTGACTGGGCCAGACCGACGACAGTGACAGAGGTGCGGAGTTTTGTCGGATTGACAGGCTACTACCGGATATTTGTGGAAGGTTTCTCCAAGATTGCTGCACCGTTGACTCGTTTGACCAGGAAAGGAGTGAAGTTCATCTGGGACGAGCAGTGTGAGCAAAGTTTCCAGGAGTTGAAGTATCGCTTGACCACTGCTCCTATCCTTGCATTGCCCGACAACAGTGGAGAGTTTGTAGTTTTTAGTGATGCCTCGCTACAAGGTTTGGGATGCGTATTAATGCAGAATGGTAAGGTGATCGCCTACGCATCCCGGCAGCTAAAAACTCTTGAGTTGAATTACCCTACCCATGATTTGGAGTTGGCGGCGGTAGTTCATGCCTTGAAGATCTGGAGACATTACCTTTTTGGTGCAACGTGCAGGATATACACCGACCACCAAAGCCTGAAGTATTTATTTACCCAGAAGGAACTCAACTTGAGGCAACGGAGTTGGTTGGAATTGATCAAGGATTACGACTGTACGATCGAGTACCATCCGGGTAAGGCTAATGTGGTGGCACATGCGCTCAGCAGGAAATCAGCGGGATCAATTGCACACCTGAGGATGGTGTATCTTCCTTTACTGGTGGAACTCCGAAAGGCTGGGGTTATTCTAGATACGAATGAGCATGGAGCTTTATTGGCCAGTTTCCATGTACGGCCAGTGTTAGTTGATCGGATCATTGAGGCGCAACTTCAGGACCCGATATTGTGCATCTACAGGATTGAAGTTGAGGCTGGGGAACGGCAGGACTTTACCATCCGAGACGATGGGGCACTTGTGAAATTGGGCCGTTTGTGTGTGCCAGCGGAGACAGAGTTACGGGCTGAGATTTTGGAGGAGGCCCACAGTTCAGCGTATGCTATGCACCCGGGAGGTACAAAGATGTACCGTACCCTCCGGAACTATTATTGGTGGCCAGGGATGAAGAGAGACATTGCTGAGTTTGTGAGCAGATGCTTAACCTGTCAGCAGGTTAAGGCGGAGCGGTAGAGACCGTATGGGGCTATGCAGCCACTACCGATTCCCGAGTGGAAGTGGGACCACATCACCATGGACTTTGTCTTTAAGTTACCAAGGACCCGGAGTGGATTTGACGGAGTTTGGGTGATTGTAGACCGATTAACGAAGTCAGCACATTTTCTGCCAGTACAAGAGACTTACAAACCGAACCGACTGGCTCAATTGTTCGTGAAGGAGATCATCCGACTTCATGGTACGCCGGAGTCGATCGTGTCCGATCGCGATCCGCGTTTCACTTCCAGGTTCTGGCGGAGTTTGCAGGCTACCTTGGGAACGAAACTGCGTTTCAGTACCGCTTTCCATCCACAGACCGATGGACAGTCTGAGAGGACTATTCAGACCCTGGAGGACATGATGAGATCTTGTGTACTGCAATTTCCGGATTCGTGGGATACTCACTTGCCTTTGATGGAATTTGCTTACAACAACAGCTACCAGGCGAGTATTGGGATGGCCCCCTACGAGGCACTGTATGGTCGACAGTGCAGGACACCTATCTGCTGGATGGAGATTGGGGAGCGAGCGGCCGTAGGGCCGGAGTTGATGGATATCACCCAGGAAGCAGTCCGTGTTATCAAGGAGAAGTTGAGGGCGGCACAGGATCGCCAAAAGAGTTATGCTGATAGACGGATCCGAGATTTGGAATTCGAGGTTGGAGATTTTGTCTTCCTGAGGTTGTCCCCGTGGAAAGGGATTATTCGCTTTGGCCGACGGGGAAAACTGAGTCCACGTTTCATTGGACCTTATGAGATTGTGGAGAGGATTGGCCGGGTGGCATATAGATTGGCTTTACCCCCGAAACTTTCTAAGGTTCACGACGTCTTCCACGTGTCCATGTTGCGGAAGTACGTACGTGACGCCTCTCATGTATTGGAGGAGCAACCTATCGAGCTTCGCGAGGATTTGAGCTTTGAAGAACAACCCGTACAGATTTTGGACAGGAAGGACAAGGTACTACGGCAGAAGACGATTCCTCTCGTGAAAGTCCTTTGGAGGAATCAGAACGTGGAAGAAGCCACATGGGAGCCCGAGGCTCAGATGCGGGAACAGTTTCCTTATTTATTTCCTTAAATTTCGGGACTAAATTCCTTATGGGGGGAAGGTTGTAACACCCCGGAAATTCGTAGATTGTAATATTGTAATTTAATGTATGAATTGACGATTTTACCCCTGTGGATTATGGCCAATTGTTGACTTTTTGGTTTATGGGTCAAATGGACTTTGACCAGTGACCGTGACGTAGTACGGGACGTCACGAGTTCACAGACAGGTGGCACGTCCAATTCGGACGATCAGGGAAAAAGTTATGACTATCGGAAGTTCAGGGGCATTACCGTAATTTGGACGAGTTAGGGGAAAAAGTTGACTTTTTGATGTACTGGGATTTTTCGCACGACCCGAAGACCGTTAGATTCGTCTCGATGCCCTGAGTACAACGACAGGCGGCACGCGTGAAACGGACATCGGATGACCGAGTTACGGGTCACGGAAGTTGGAGGGCATTTTGGTAATTTCTGCCCTGAGAGCATTTTGGTCTTTTCGCACGGTTACTGTAGCAGCAACCGTGAAAACAGGGCAGACGGCCATGCCGTGGTGTTTGTGGGCTTGCAATTGTTTAAACACTGAGTGGACGGATTGTGGGAATTGTTTATGTAATTTGAGACGTTGGGAGTGTGGTTGCGGCTGTTGCAGACCACGGGTAGGATTTAAAATTTGGTTGAGCTCTGTGTGCGGGAGGCAGTGTCTAGTGAGGTTTGTGAGTGTCTCCCACGGGTGTTGGACTCCTTGATCGCTTAACCGAGTAGGGGAGTGAGGGAAGGTTTCATTTCGGTGTCTGTTTGGGGCTGAGAGATTGTGAGAGGCAGGGAGAAACAGTGAAGAACAGTTTCGGGTTTTTGGGGGGAAAAAATTCCGAATTCAATCTCTTCGGGTTTTGGGATCGATCTAAACACTGGGGAAGCTTTCTGGGAGTAGCAGAAACCTAACCGTGCAAAATTCGAAGAGTGTGATCGAGGAATTGCCCAGGAACCCAAGTTCCAGTTCTGAGAAAAACCGGTTTGGAGGGAAAATCCGAGTTCAATTCCTACGGCTTGTTGGACGAAACCAACCACTGAGTAAGCATTCTGGGAGCATTTGGAACTCGTCCATATCGAAATCGACGACAACCAGCCACGGAGGAGCTGGGACGGTGACCGCCGTGTGCAGAGGAAATCGCAACGTTTGGACGGCTACTTTCAGGTGATGGTTCGTTCAATTGATGGTTCTATTTTGTTAGTCTAGGTCCTAGTATGCTTCTGTGTAAATTAATTGGACAGTGGAGCTGGTTTGGGGGAGTTCTGAGTTTCAACCCGTGAGGTTGTTCGGGTTTGGATGGAACGTTTTTGTGCTTGTCGAGTTGATTAGAGGACTAAGAACTACAATTAAATGATTTTAGAACATATTAGAATCAAGAAGGAATGAAATTAAGTAGAAATGGACGGTTAATTAATCGGGTCACCCCGCGGGTCGCAGACCCAAATTACAGTAAATCGGGCAAGGACGGTGACACTGTAGCAGCGCGTGACTTTCACGCGCAGCCACTTTGGGCGGCGCGTGAGGGCGCGTTGAGCACTATCTCGGATCACGGTCAACATGACTTTTAATCCTTTCATCATTTTGAACATTTTCTGTGAAATAACCATGTTGATCTGAGATAGTGAGGAAGATCAGTTTAGGGTCGGATGTCTTGGGAAGCTTGTTGGCCGGCTTTCCCGAACCGGTTTCTGTTTTGGACTTTTTGAGGGTATTTTAAGGACCTATAATGACACTTGTGTGTGATTGGAAATGACAGGAAACTTACGTTAATTCCGAAGACAAGTTCATACGCGCGTTATTCGCAGCGGGAGCGTACTGTGAGTGGGCCCGTTTTTATTAACTCTTGCATGCATAACCGTTTTCATTTCCGTATATCTATATGTGTGCGTGAATCATTAATGGATTTTGATTATCTCGATTTACGGCTGTGACACGTTTTACGGTGTTGGGCTGAGGCCCGTTTTACGGAAAATGAACACTGTTTTATATTATATATATAGTTACATATACTTGTGGATACGATGACTATCTTGGGTACTGCACTGTATAATCCACCGTATAATACTGTCTCTTCCGGATGTGGTACCCCGGAGCGGTCACGGTGCATTGCCTGCGAGGGGTCATGCTACGGAGGTGCCGGACCGTAGGATGACTCAGGAGCAGGATTGCTATTATTGGACGTCTGGGACGTCGAGCGTCTGGGACGCTAGGCATCTGGGATGCCATAACCGAACTGGGTTCGGAGATTGGACTCGGGATTTGAGACCCCGGGTGGCACACGTAGCCTTGGGACTATGACCATTATTGGACGTCAGGGACGTCGGATATCTGGGATGTCAATATCGGATGTGTATAGTGCAGTAGCTGGGTTTATAATACATTTCTGGCTTGATATAATGCTTGTGATATATTACTTGTATTTATGGTTTTTAATACTGATGCATGCATGTTTGGAAAACGGAGGGGTAAAGTATGTATTTTTCTGATTATACTGTTTTTACAAACCTGAGTTTCGGCCCACTCACCTTTCATGTTTTGGTAACCCCTCCAGGTCGTGTTGCTGAGGTTGGTGAGGACCCCGAGGCTGAGGCATAGATTTTGCACTGCGCACCTGAACCCCTGTCGGGTCGGATCACCCGCAGGATTTTCCTTTCTAGTGTCGTGCTCGGATTTTGTATTTTGGACTGTATCCCTTGTCTGACATCGGTTAAATTTGGGTTATGTATGACTTTATAATTCGGACATTTATGCATTTAAGTTTTTAAGGCTAAAATTGGAATTTTCAGTTCGGGTGTCAGACGGGAGCAGGGCACGCCCCCTTGTGGTCCCCGGGGGATCGGGGCGGGTCCCTGTCATAAATCTTGATCCTAGATCAAAAGAGAGAACCAAGAAGCCGAACTTTTGAGAGCAAAGAAACTTTTGAGGGTTTGCAGTTGTTGAAATTTATTGAGTTTGATCAATTTTTTTGTTTGATTTAATTGTTGGTTGTCCTTAGAGAAGAGGGCTTATTCTCCTTTTATAGGAAACTCGAGAGTGCAGTTAATCGTCATGTGCAACCACGCATGCTCCTCCCTCGTGTTTCACCATGATCCAACAAGTCGATACTAGTTGGGCTTAGGATTTAGTTAGTTTTGGTCTTTAATTTGGTGAATCCTTTGCTTTGGCTTGTAGTGGATTTTTCAGGTGTAAACATTGTCTCCTGAATTTGAAATCTTTTGAGTAATTTTTTTTGGGATTCAAGTTTACCCACTACTCACGACTTCAACGGCCCCACCATTTGAAATTCTTCGGAATTGGAATTCGCAGTGGTCCAACAAAAACAACGTGATTTCCCCCTTTCTAATATCCAAATTTTCTCCTAATCTTCGCTTAACCATGTCTCCTAAAAAAACCGCTAAGAGTAAGAAATCAATGGGTTCTTCATCCTCAAAAGGATATACAAATGGTCTTACTAGCGATGCCAAATGGATTTCTGGCAAAGATTTCCAAGAGTCTTATGAGCCCTAGGAACAAATATTGAAGGCATGTGTAGAGGAGGGCCATATATCCAAGCAAACCATTCCTCGTGTGGAAGTTAGACACCGTCATATCCTGGATCCCTATTGGCGAAGTCGAATTCCTGAAATGGCGACCCTGCATTATCATGATTTGTCTGAATTTCAGACTATCCCCATTTACCAGCGCTCTTTCTTCCCCTGGAGTGATTTTCACTGGGCCTGGGCTCGTCTCTTCCCGTCTGGTCGAGCTTCCAAGATCTCTAACTGTTATATCATGTCGATAGAGAGAATGAAGAAGGAATTTTAAGCTAACCTCCGGACCAATGGGATATATCATTTGGTAAGCCTACCTGACCTCCTTACCTATTTGGATGAAAATCTCCTTAGTGTTGCACTGTGTTTTTGGAATAGCAGCACTAATACTTTTGACTTCAGAGTTGGACCAATGACCCCGACTCTCCTTGATTTGGGGGTTCCATTTGGTCTGACTCTATTTGAGAGTATTGCTGATTTTACAAATAAGTACATCTATCTATAGTCCTCTACATGCCCAATGCTTGAGATAACTAGAGCCCCTTCTTCCCTTACTAGCTTGTGCCATTTTTACTCAATTTTTAGAAAACCTTTGACTTGGATGGAAATCTTAAATGGGAGGAATCTTTCACCTATTTTGGCCTTCTTGGTAATTAGCTCGGCTATTCCTATGAAAAAATCCAGTTATACTATTTTTGATTGGACTAGTTTATTTTCCCGAATGCCTCCAAAGGTCTAAAAATGGAATGGATTCCACTTGATGAAGCCCTGACCTTGTAAACATTGCGATGGGTCCAATTTTCCTTTCCCATATATACTGCTTTCTCCATTCAATTATTTGCTTCCCGGGACCAAAGATTCTCCTGAGCGAACCATTATGGATAGTTCAGGCATGGTTGAATTGGTCTTTTTCCCAATTTCCATCACAACAGCCCAATTTTGTTCCAAACATTGTCCCAGGCCAACAATTGATGTGTCTGCCACCCGTGAAAAAGCTAACCATTTGATTGCTTTTCGTTCATTTTTCGATTAAGATCTCGTCTTAGAGAGCATCGAGATGCCAACGTCGTCCTCTGCTTTCCTCTCTTTGATTATGGAGGGCATTTCCTGACTCGCCCCGTGGCATCGATAGGCTTGAAGGTAAAGAAAAAGGATTTCATTAGCTGCCTATTGATGCGTGATTTGCTAAAGGGAGGTAGTAGCAATGCCAAAACGTTCCTTGATTGTGAGGTTTATAAACTTAACTTCTATGTCCATCAATTTTTTTTCTCAAACCATTTATGTGCCATTCGTTAGGGGAGTAAATGCTAGTGCTTCCTTTAACCTACGGAAACATGTTCCTTTGTTGATCCAGCAAGCATTCCTTCCTATAAAAGATCACAGGCCTTCGCTCTGTGGTGGAAATCCTACTTTGAGAGAACTTTTTGAACCATTCCAATGAGAATTTTGTAGCAACAAGTCAAGATCTTCAAGCATTTGGAAAAATCGAACGCAATGCTTACTGCTTGGTTGGACTGAGCGGTTCAAGATTAGAACACCAACTCCCTTATTGGTAAGTTTTTACACAACAAAATTTCAACCCGGATGTCATTTGATGTCCATTTCTAATAGTCTTTCTTTTTTAAGTTGGGATTGATGAGGTGGACATGATTGTAGAGGGAGTTGACAATCCATTCTCCCTAATTGGTGACATCCTTATTGTGATTCCCTCCCTGAAGAGACCGGTAGGTCGGGATGAAGGAAATAAGGAGGAAGAAGCAGCTGCCAACCTCTTTCTTTCTTAAGAACAAAAATAATCAAATTTTGGTTGTATCAGGTTCCTCCCACTAGTCACCTATTGGCAGTAAAAAGGCATTTTTTTTTCTTCTGCCATGGTGACAGAGACCCCAATTTCTACTCAGGAAGTTCAAGCTTTGGTTTCAAAGAAATGCTGGTGTTGCCTGATTCCTGCAGATGAGGAAGAAGAAGAAAGTGATGATGAGAATCCTACTTCGCTGGTGAGGGGCATGAAGGTTCTGAAGAAAGCATAGGAGCCACAAGTCCCCTAAGGATCTCCTTTTGCATTTTTAGTTCCCCTTGAAGTTAATGTAATCTTCCTTCTGCCCATATTCTATTTTTGAAATTGGCTGTGAGCTCATGGCTCTTTTCTGGTGGCTCCTTCGATCCCTGACTTTCATGTCCAAACTGCTCCATCTGGTGACACATTCATGGCTAGTCCAGGTGTAATGATCGATCTTTCCTTTGATCACTCAGGCTTCAACTATATTTTATCTTCCTTGACTTCCTCCTGTGGTGTGCTAGTGTTGGACCTGCTTCTCATGCTGTCTCGGCAATTTATATCATCCCTTATGTCGAGAAGTCAATTGTTCCTTTCAAAGGACCTTTCATCCCTTGTGTTATTACAAAACTGTGTGTCCCCAAAACTTCTGTTGTAGTTCCTTCCCTAGAGGTGGCTGAGCTGGGTCATATTTTCTAGCCTCTTTGTGAAGGGTTAGCTCAGATGACCATAAACTCTCCCATGCTGGCATGGGATGCTTAGACTCCAAATCTTTATGTGACCATCTCTTTTAATAAGAAATTTGGTACTAAGGCTCAGGATAATGCTTCCGCATCTGGAAAGGTACCCTCCCACATTCTAATTTGTGATGAATTTTTGTGAGTTACTTTGGTCTTTAGTAGCTTCTTATCATGTTTTCTTCATATCTTTAAGTCTCTCGGGACAGAGCTTGTGGTGGAAACGGTACAGTCTTTGTTCGAGAAGGTTTCAGTGAAAGTATCTCACTATGTTGTGCCTAGGATGCCTTCTCATCCTGATCATATCCACGTTTGGGACCTTCTCCAAGCCTTTGTTGATGGCGCGGATGTTCAAGAAGATATGGAAGCCGTGAGGAAGTCGTTTTTTATCCTTTCCAATTTTCGGCCTTAGTCTGCTGCCTCCGTCCAATCCTTAATGAAAATTCTAGATGAATATCAGGATAAATTGTTTGAATTTGAACATTTTTGGGATGAATTCTTCACGAATGTTTCGACACCTAATGAGTTGGAAACGTCTGAGCAGGATTTCGTTGCAAAGAGCAAAGAATGCATAAACACGAGGAATAAGCTGGTTGGAGTCCTAGAAAGATTGGAAGAACTTAAAGCTCGTGTTGCACTTCAAGAAATAGAATGTGTGTCCCTTCAACGATCCTTTGAGCAAGAAAGGAAAAACGTTTATGATCTTGAGAGTGTCCTTCAAAAGAAGTAAGAAAGAGCCGGGTCTTTTATGAGAACTCATTATTCTTGATGTACAATCATAGGACATCATATTCCTTACTTAACATATTCTCCATTCAAGCCAAATCCCACAAATTATCATTTTTACTCCCGGAAGGACAACCAAAACAAATTTTTTAGTTGTTATCTTTTTAGTGGCCTTTCAAACTTCTATCAACACTCCGAACTCTTCCTCCTCTAAGTTAGAGAAAACTTCCCCTACTTCTGAAGATAAGTCGGTCGAACTCTGCAGTCTTCGTCATGAGAACAATTTGCTTGAGAGGATGTTAAAGAGGGCAGAGGATCTATAGGTAGATAGCAAAGCTATGGCAGAGCAAGTGAACATACATTAGTAGGAAAAGCTCGACACCATTCGTAACGAGAAAACGAATGTGTTCATGGAGGTTCCAGTGGTTGACATGATCGAAGCGAATTGAAGCGCAACCTAGGATTCTCATGGTTTAGACCATAAAGTGAGCCATGATGGGAATTGACTTTACCCGATTTATAAATGCATTTTATTTGTACTTTATTTATTTTTGGAAATAAAATAATAATTTTTAAAGATTGGCCTCATCTCTTTCGATTATGTCTGTCCGTCTGTCTGAATTAGCCTCAAGTAGCCGTGATTCTTCAAGAGTTCTTTCCTCATACTATACACACTTAATTCAGTGCCTTCAAGCCAAATCTTATGAGCAGATGGGATTTATTTTAGATATGGAAAAAGAATCTGACCTTTGAGGCCTTATATCATAAGACTTGTCGTGAGAAGGTTTTCCTTTGTGCCAAAGCCATGTCTCTCTGAGAGTTGTTGGCCGAGGCTCGGGATCGTGCGATTCCCCTTGATAATGAACTAGCTATGCTCTGTGATGAGGAAAAACGTCTCTTCGTTGACCTTGTAAGTTCAGACAAGCTGATTCGGTATCACTAGTGCTCTGCCTGTAATGATGGGTTCAACCAGGGTGTTGTTGACAAGGTAGTCGGGAAACCTCACCTTGTGAACCTATAAGGTTTTCGGGAAACCTCACCTTGTGAACCTACGACCCTTACTTTTAGACCAATCTTTTTTTCTTTTTCTTTACAACTTTATAGAAGGAAATATGTTTACGTGTATTTTAGCCATTTTTGGCCATGCCCTGCTTAGTTAGTCAGGTGTTTGTTTTTACTTTTCATAAACCTTTGGTAAACCCTTTTCCTTGACGTAGGTACTTAAGGGTAGGCTTTTTAGAGATTTAATAAAAGTAATGATATTGTTTGTAACTATGAGCCTTTGAAATCTAGCTCATTTTGTCCATTTGTTGGCCTCCATCCCACTTTAGGTATTTTACTCATGCCCTTCCCTTGTCTAGAACAAGGTTTCTTTTTCTTCAAGAGCTAAGAGCTCCTACCTTACTACTTATAGGCAGTAACCTTGGTGGGGCGACCATCCTTGTTTTTTCCGATGAATCTGATACTTTTGAGATCAGGATCATAAAAATTAGCCTCAGCTACTGTGGGGCTAGCCATGAATTGTAATGACCCAGACCTTCGAGGAAATAAAAGTTTGAAAAATTATTGTGGAATTGACGATTTTTCTCTTGGAAAAGGTCAAAATGTTAACTTTTTATTGTGGACCTTATTTGAGAATTTCGAGAAGACTGTTATGAAGGTCTCAAAATTCTGAGTTCATGGACAGGTGGCACACCAAAATCGAAGGTCGAGTGAAGTAGTTATAAGTTTAAAAGGGTAAAGGGCAAAATGGTAATTTTGAACCAAGGGCATTTTAGTCATTTTATATATTTTCTAGAGAGTTCTACAAGTTTCTCCCTATTTCCTACCACCGACTTACCCTATAGATATTTATGTTCATTCATGTTGATTATGTGGAGAAGAGGGGAAATGATTTGGGGGTGGTTCGGTGGGTGTCCACCGAAAAGAAAGAAACCTGCACCCACCACCATACTGTGAGGAAAGATAGATCAGAGGGGACAGAGAGAGAGAGAGAGAGATGAAGGAAAGAGCCAGGAAATGAACTGGGCTGAGGAAGAGGCCTGAGAAAGAGGTGAGAAAACTCCCAGACCCGTGAGGTCATCGTGAACCCGAGAAGGAAACATGTGAAGATTGATGATCGAGTTGGGTTCTTGACATGGAAACTTGAAAATGAGTTCACTTATCATCCTTATGTGTCCAGGAAACCTCCCTAAGCCCATTTCTTGAAGGTTTAGATGTGAAGACATAGCTGCAGAGGAAGTGGACGACATGGCCATACAGCTTGGAGGTTCAAATTGTAAGTTGGAGGTACGTTCTTCCTATTTCGAAGTTGTAGAACTCTTCCTGGATTCATTACGAGTGTACTGTACATGAAAGGAGAGCAAATAACTAAGAAATTCGAGAGTTTCACATGGGTCTGGGTCGCGGGTTAGGACGACCCAGTTGTAGAGAACTGGGTCTAGCGCAAGGAAATGGACCATAAACAGTAATGCGTGTGGCTCCCATGCACATCCACTTTGGGTGTTGTGTGGGGGCGCGCAAGTAGAGTTTTCAAGGTGACGTCAACATGAAAATTATAGTATTTGATCTTACAAAGCTAATCGTATAATTTTCGAGGCGATCCGATATCGTCTCGGGATAGTTTTGATTGTCTGAATGTTTAGGGTCCGTTTTAAATCCATTTAAAAATCTCAAAATTTTTTGGGATTTTCTTATGAGTTAATTAAGGTGTTTAGTGACCCTTCGAGGTAAATTGTGGTAGGAATTGATGTCCTTGGCTTTTACGGAAAAGTGGATAATTCGGTTCGGACGCATAAAGGTACGTGTGAGTGGACTTTGTTTTCCGTAAACCCTATGCATGCCTATTTTTGTGTTTTAAATATATTTTGTTGTGTCATTAATGATACTTGGGTGATTGGAATTATTATATGAATTCGATAATTTTGTGAATAAATATTATTATTTTATCGCACGTTTTACGAGATTTTGTAAACTACATTTTGAATATCGTTTCAAATATGGTTTTGGCGTGAATGTGTTTGCAATACGAGATATTGTGAGATTGGAGTCTTTGTGGTTTCCTATGATTTTTTGGGTGATTTTCGGAAGTATTTTTGATATCGTAGTTTGTGAGGAAATTGGGTATTTTATGTCTTGGCTTACTACTGAGTTTTAGAAAACAGCTTTATACTCGATATACCATTTTATATGAATTTGGTGGGGTTTAGTGAAATGGGACTCTACACAATTTTTGGAACATTTAATGGCACGTCTTACGAGGCTTGTTGAGTTGTGATTTTGGGCTTAGGCACGAGATTTTGGTGTGTGGTTTGAATTGTGTTGTTGATAGGGATATGTGATTCCTCGATATTTGTGACCATTGTGATGCTTATGATGATGTGCGATGATTATGATAATGTGAGATGTGATGTGGTTGATGACCCTCCTCGAGATGCTGATTGTGATTGATCATCTAGGACGTCGAGCTGGGCTCCCTCTTTCCTGAGACTTGTCTCAAACGTCGAGCATGGGGCTCCGTTAGTTCCTGAGACTAGTACCATGGCTCAGAAGTCGAGTCTGGGACTCCGTTATTTCCTGAGCCAGTCTACACTCGGACGTCGGGTTTGGGACTCCATCTTTCCCGAGTGATATTAGCATATCGATACTGCATCTTTGATATGATGATTCAGAAGAAGACATCGAGGTTGGGTCAGTTGATATGTCTGATTCGTTTGATATTATTTGTTGTTTCGATATAGCTGGTATTGTGTGGTTGGTATACTTGTGCACTGGTGTGGTCATGTTCTTATATTAACAGGGCTGACTTTCTGTATTATTAAGTCTGTGTGTTGGTCTAATTGTGTTTGCAGTGATGTTTTGATCTGCTTTCAGGTTGGTAAGATTTATAAAGTTACTGGTTTTCTTGTTACTACACATATTTTGAATTTGATGTTTTACTCGTAAATTCGATGCATGCATATCTTTATTAAATGGAGGGTAAATGATATGTTTTGAATAGTATGTTTTTATAAACCTTTATTTTTGTCCACTCACATATTTTCCTTGGTTTTGAAACCCTCCATGGTCGTTGTACGAGGACCGAGGTAGTTTCCAAAGCGAAGGCTTAAGCTTACAAAATTGCAAGTATCCCTTATCTGACAGGGTTTCGAGGATACTTTTGGCAGGTTAGACTACTTGTCAGATGGGAGAAGGACCAGAATACACTGTATGTAGGGTTCGTCAGGTTGGGTCCTATCAAGAATGGCTTCACATGTACCTAGATGACTTCCTAAAGACCTTTGTCTAGAGTAGTCTCATTAAGGTTCCATATGAAAATTTGCTGGTAGAGGGTGGATACACATGCTCATGTGGATCCAATCCCTTCCCAATAGCACATTATAGCTAGCCGTGTTATTGATCACGAAGAAAGCCAAAATTAACCCCTTGGAACTAATGATGATCTCCAAGGGTCCAACCCAAGAGTCTGGGTAATGATCCTAGTAAAGTTAGACATTATTGTCGTTGTCGGCAAATAGCCTTTGATTGTCTTACCAAGCCTCTCTAGCATTCTAGATGAAAAGATGTTGATGGAAGCTTTACCATCGATCAAGACTTTACAGATCAAGATACCTTCCAGGTAGGCAATGATGAAGATGGGCCACATGTGAGCTGTCATTTTTTTGGTAGGATTTGAGAAGATCATCTTCTCCTTAAAGAATTTGGGTTCTGTAATAAAATCCTGGCTCTCCCCGTGATTGGTTGGGATCTTGATCATTGGTCGAGATGGTTCGTAGATAATCACATCACCTTTCATTTGGTTAACCAGGTGGTAGACGGCTGCCAAATGCTTTAGCAGCACCACCATTTGGTTCATCTCTTAATGAATCTTTTTTTGTTCCTTATCGAGCAACCCTTCTGTCTTTATGACATCCTGAAATTCATTCTTATACTTTGTCAGCCTTTCTTTGGTCATGCTATAAATTGGCCACTGGTTGGGTTGCCCCCAAGCTCGCTTATGCAAGTTTGTAGGACTTATACTGTCTTTGGATCCTGCGCTTGAAAGTCCTTCCTAGTTTTTTGATCGGCTTGCCATTCTTGTCAACCATGTACCATCGTCCCTCATGGATAATGGGTTTCCCTAATAGGGATTTTTTCGATACCAGTGAAGTGGTTTTTCGGCCCTCGGGATCTTGCTGGTTAGCTAGTGGTTTTTGGTTGGCTGGCCATTTCTGTTTCTTCTTGTTATCCCCTAACCTTTGGAAGACATAACTGTCACGACCTGACTCCCCTAGCACAATATTTTTTGCTTTGGGTTCGTGCCTTCACGATTTTGTTTTTGAGAACTCTCACGTAACTTCCTAGTAGGTCACCAATTCTAGGATTGCTCCAGTCCAACCTCGCTTAACTCCAGAGTTCCAAATGAATCGAAAGCTAGTGAGCTCCCAAAATGCCTCGTGCTAGGAAGATACGTGTCCACACATATAAGACACTTCACATTTTCCACCTTGAGTGATGTGGGATTGTTCACCGTTCTTCCCAACTCACGATTCTTACAATAACTCAGAGGGAGCTTTCCTTTTAGATAATGAGGTCTGTAGTTGGTTTCAACACTCTTGAGGAAATCATAACCAGTTTCTCTCTCAACCGCTTAAGCTCTAGGTCTATCTTAGCTTCTAGAGCAGGGTTCTCTAGCACACACTATGTCCTACATTTGCTACACATGACCAAACCCCTAATGATCATGGCTGACAACCCTTCAAGCTATTAATTTCCTTGGGAGCCTCTAGCTGGCCTTCTTTGGTCACCTTGCCTTTTTTCAGGTTGTGACCATCATAGGTCGACCATGTTCACTGAGGCCATAAGCAAAGGGTCAGTGTCCAATGTCATTGTTACTTTTGGTATTAGGTCCAGGGTGATATGCCCCTAGGGGTCAAGCTTTGTATTGTGTCCCTGAATTGGACACAATTTGTGGTAGAATGGCGTGATGATACATGCCATTTGTAGAACTACCTTCCTTTGATTGCCTTCGGTTTAGGCATCTCCTTCTTGGGATCAGGTTTGATCCCCTTTGTCTTGACCAGTTCATTATATATCTCCTCGATCTTGGTCAAGTTGAATAGATATGATGTGAAAACCACAAGGTTCCAAACGGCGCTAGGCACTCCCAAGGCGGCAAGTGGGGGCCTAGTGCCTAGGCAGCTAGGTGTAAGCCTAGGAGGTTTTTTTAAAGGACAAAAATTAATAAATTATGTATTATATAATTATATATACATAAATATATACTACATATACAATTATAAACCCAATATACAAACCCGTCCCAAACCTAATCTACAATTACAAACCCAATATACAATTACAAACCTAAGTACCCAATAACAAACCCAATTACAAACCCAATATATCCTTCAAACCCAATTACAAACCTAATATATCCTTCAAGCCCAATTTCAGTCTATATCTCAATATTATTTCATTTAGTGCTTATCTACTATTCTCTTTTCTCCCTCGTCGACTCCGCCTTGTCATCTCATCTCCTTTATCCCTCGTCGACTTCGTATTTTCATCTCTTCTCATTTCTCTCTCGTCGACTCTGCCTTCTCATCTCTTCTCCTTTCTCCCTCATCGACTCCTCTATTCGTCTCTTCTCCATTCCTCACTCTCAATCTCCATCGTGAAAGCGAGCGATAGAGAAGAGAGAACAGAGACATAGAGTGAGTGAGAGAGCAACATACAAAGATGAGATGAGAGAACGGATCAACAAAGGCGTTAAGGATTTCATCTCCAATTAAGAGAGACAATCATCAATTCATCATCGTCTCGACCTCATCTCTAGTCGAGAGAGACATTCAATACATGATTGGATATGACTTCGAGTGCAACAGCAAGTACGAGAATCAGAGACTTCGACTTCGAATTCTATTGGAAGCGACGTTGTGGCTGACTCGTGGAGAAAACTTCGAGTTCGGGACTTCACGAATGGTAGGTGGTGGGTATTGGGAAGCCCAAGTTTGATTTGGGTATTGGGTATTTAGGTGTAATGTAAATTACTAGGGGCCTAGCTACTTGTTTATGTTTGATTGTTTATTTGTTTGTTTTGATTCTTTTGAATTTATAAGTATGAATGAATTGCTGAATGACATTTCATTTGATTGATTTTGAACATAGGATAGTATGGACTGATCATTGAATTTGAATGTATGGTATGGTTTTTGATTCATATGCTATGAGATTTGAGAATGATATTTGGGTGGTCTCACGGTGTATGATATGGGTTTGAGTCAGATTTGGTAATTTCAAATTGATGGTTGGATTTTTTTTTTAATTTCCAAACCGCATACCCTCTTGCTTGCGGACGCCCAGCCACCCTACCCACCTAGGTCGTCCAGGAGCGCTCAGGCACCGCCCAGGCCGCGTAAGCGCCGCCTAATTCGTCACTCGCTTACAACTGCCACATAGGCCTTATTCGTGGTGCACCGCACCGCCTAGCACCTAGGCGCTGCCTAGTCTGCCGTTTTGAACATTGGGAAATCGAGATTTTATTGGCAAAGTATCCCTAAGTTGGATTAGTAGGTCTCTGATCCCGCACAAGTTTGATGGTCATGAGCCTTTTATCCGTAGTCTGGATCTCGACTATAGTTATCTCTAGTTCGTGCCCCTCTCCACTTTTCAAGGATTTGTAATGGCCCGCATAATTTCGGAAGTTTAAATAAAATTGACGATTTTTCTCTTATAAGGTCAAAAGTTAACTTTTTACCTCAGGCACTTTTTGGACATTTTCGTGAAGATCGTTATGTAGGTCTCGGAATTCTAAATCCATAGACAAGTAGTATGCAATCAGAGATTGAATGAGTTCATTACGAGTCTAAATTGACTAGGGGTATTTTGGTAATTTTGATATATAATGGGTATTTTGGTAGTTTTGCAAGAAAGATATTTTGTTGATTTTGTAGGTTGGTGGCAAGTGTCCCTCCCCTTATCACCTTCTCATATTGGCCTTTGGATGCACCAACATAGGCTTGGGGTGTGGTATTTATGTATGTATGTGATTTATGTATGTATTTATGTAGGTACCACCACAATACCCAAGAGCCACAGAGGCAAGAGAGGAATTGAACTAGCAAGAGGTAGAAAGAGAGTGGAGAAAGAGAGGAAAAACAGAGAGAGGAATAAAGGAGGAAGAAGAACCGTAATTCTGAAAAACTGAAAAACTTTCACCCGTGAACCATAGTCATTTTGAGACATCTACACTTTGAACTAAGGCTCCTAGAAACTTCTTAAGCTCCCACAGTCCTAGAACATCAAAGAACTAGGAGTTTCGTACGCGGAAACGCCTAGAACAGAGTGATGCAAGTTTGGCTGAAACGTGAAGCTCCGGTTGGAGATCTAGATGAAACAATTCCTGGATTTACAGAGGAATGCACAGATTGAGATTTAGCTACGTGGATGGTGTGTGAGTAAACTTTTATTTTATAAATTATTATGCATACATAGTTAAATATTTTAACTGCTTTATTGCATAAGTTGTGTGGCAATGACTTGAATATGATTTCTAAATGATTATTTGACGATTTTCTGGATTTATTGAATGGTCTTGGACACGTACTTTACCGTTATTTTTGGAAATTGTGTTTTGGGCCTAGGCTGATGTTTAGATGGATTTTGACTTGGTTTAAGTCTAATATTTGTTTTTAATGAGTTTTCATGGTTTGTGAACTATTTTTCCACGTCCAACCATCCTTGAATATGGTCGGCGCTCAGATGTCTAGAACATGACTTTTTTTTCTTGAGCCTAGAGAATTGATTAGTTCTTAGACGTGTCTGGATGGTGCGTGAGTGCATATCTCGGACATGACTGAATGGTGCTACGTGCAGTTCTCGGGGGATACTATTATAGTTTGGATGGTGCTACGTGCAGTTCCCAGCCGTGTCCAGATGGTGCGTTAGTGCAGTTCTCGGACTTGACTCAGATGTTGCTTCGTGTAGTTCCCGAGTTAGCCTAAGCATAGTGTTGTTATTCATTGTGGCGGGTACTTGAGAGTTATATTGGTTCCACAGTCTATGATTTGTTAGATTTGAAATCTGATTATTTAATTGTTTTTGTTTTTTTCTATGCATGCATGTTTTATAAAAATCGAGGGTAAAAATTTATTGTTTTTTGGAAATGTATTTTCAAAAGGCTTATTTTGTCCACCCACTATTTTCATGGTTTTATTGACCCTCCAGGGCCGTTGCATGAAAAATAGGATAGATTGAGAGGCGGAGGCATGCACAGTAAGGTTGTATGAGAATCTCTTGTCCGACAAGTGTTAAGGGTATTATCAAAATTTCATATCGTTTGTCAGACAGAAGTATGACTGGGGGCGATTATCAAAGTGTTTTAAGAGCGGGTCCTATCAGGATTCCTCCTCTACATCCTTGTGCTCTACATGGTGTACACATATCTTATTTTTGTAAAAACGAGGTACTTTAGAGTTATGCTTCTGTTGTTATTTTTTCCTCAACAGCATCTCAAACTTCGATGATGGTAACGCTATCTCCTGCAAGTCTGAAAGTGTCACCGAACTTTTTTCTTAATGAGAACCTCATAGTTCTCTGAGCAATGGCCACCATCTAGTCATTTTTCATGGGGAACCTACACTTCATCTTTTGTCTCTTAAACATGGCAATAGAACTCTCAGTAAATTTCATGCTTTGCTTGCTTAATGGCAAGTAGGTCATTGATCGTGACCTTAGGCTCGACCTAGTAGAACTTGTGATGGAACTTGGTCTCAATTTTCCCCCAAATGTGTATGGAGGCTTCTAATAGCAAAATATACCAAGAAAAAGCATCCCTAGTTAGAGAGTTGCTGAATGGATGTAGTTTAAGGTATGAATTATCCTCAAGAGCTACACACTCAGCCGAGAATCTTCGTATATGATCCAAGGGTGAAGTACTACCATCTACACTAAATAGTGAAAAATCAGTTGATTTGAAGTTTTTGGGGAAAGGTTTGTCCTAGTCCACATGCATAGGGTAAGGCTTCATATATGTCGGGACATTGGCTCTCCTAGAAAGTGTCGTCAGATATTTTAACGACCCGTCCTGAATATCGGGATTAAATATTAATTAATTATGGTTTAGAATGACTAATCTGGGATTAGTTGAGTGAAATCGGACAAAATGTGCAAAATGACCGTTTTGCCCCTAGGCATGGGCAAAATATTAACTTTTAGTTTGGGCGGTCAAATGGACTTTGACCGATGACTGTGACATAGTTCGGAACGTCACGAGTTCATAGACAGGTGGCACGTCTGATTCCGACATTCAAGGAAGAAGTTATGACGTTCGAAAGTCGAGGGGTATTTTGGTAATTTGGTTGAAAAATGGCAAAATATTGACTTTTGATCTGGGAGGTCCAATGGCCAAGGGCCAAGGACCGTTACGTAGATCGAGTCGATACAAATCCATAGACAGGCGGCACGCTGAAATTGGAGGTTCGACAACGAAGTTATGCTTACGGGGTTGAGATCGGTTAAACTTACGTCCAGGGTTTTCGATTAAAATAATAATAGAATAATGAACAGTGATCAATGATTATGGACACTTGGATGAGTGACAAGTGTCACTCATCCCATGTTTTGAGGCCCCTAAATTGTGGATCATGTTTCCCTCTAATTCATTTTTAATTATCCATCATCACCCTTAATCATCATGCATTCTTCATTATCCGTCATCTTCATCTTCTTCATTTATTTTCTTCAAAACCGTATACCTCAATCCTACATAAACACCTCTCAATCATCATCCATTGCTTATGACCCATGAATGAAAGTTGGAGAGGATGTTGAGATGAACCCAATGGTGGCCACGGCAAGGACCATCGTGCACGGTGGCCGAAATTTTGGAAGGTAAACCGTGGGATTCAAATTTTGGGTTTTGATTTTGATGGTGTTGATCGATTCTAAGCTTAGGATGATGTTCTTTGAGCTCTCACGAGCTTTTAGGTACAATTTGGGACGGATTTGGACGTTGGAGATGGCTGGAATGATGTTTGGAATTCTGGCCAAAACTTTGAATGGCCATAACTTAAAATCCAGGTACTTTCTGAAAATTCTGGGTTGATATTTGGAATCCTTGTGTGACGACCCGGAAATTCAAAAAAGGAAAAAATTGGAAAATTTGAAGGAAATGACGATTTTTCCCATGGTCATAAGGGCCAAAAGTTGACTTTTTGATCAGGACCTTGTTTGGACTTTCCGTAAGTACCGTTGGATAGGTCTCGAGACGCTGAATCAGTAGACAGGCGGCATGCATCAATCGGACAGGAGGACGTTTCAAAAAGGATATTTTGACTTAGTTGGTGAGTCAAGGATGATTTCTGGATTATTTTAATGTTTCAAATGTGATTTTACGAATTTAAGTATAAATGGTATTTGGGCTTGAGACCCGGTCAGGAACGCTTTTGACTTGGTTTGAAGTCAAGGATTGGATTGAAATGTTTTGGGATGTAATCCCGTGATGGTTTTCATTATGATTGTGAGTGCCTAGACGGTCGAAGCTATGGGTATTTCCCAGCCGACCGAAGCTCGGGGGATATGATTGCGCTTGTTCCCAGGCAGCCGAGGCTCGGGGTGTTTCCCAGACGGCTGATGCTCAGGGTGATATGTATTCCCATGTAGTTGGAGCTCGGGGTGGTTCCCAGACTGCTGATGCTCGGGGTTATGCGTGCCTGGGCAGTCGGAGCTAGGGGTGACTTCCCAGACGACTGAGGCACGAGATATGGCCTACGCGTAGTGCGGATGTGACTTTGTGACTGTTTGTACACTTGTGAATAGTGCAGATTGATGATGGATTGATTGCTTGATTGTGCACTTGTTAGTGGTGCTGTTTGATGTGTATTGTGTTTACGTACGGTATTGAGTACAGGTTTCTGGTCTATGTGGCCAGGTGATTATGTTTTCATATGTTTGGCTTGAGAACCGGGATTTAACTTATTATGTGATTTGGCTAGAAAGCCAGTGATTGATTCATATGTTTTACCCTATGCATGCATGGTTTGATAAACTGGAGGGTAAATGATGTATTTTGAAATGTGTTTCAAATGATCTTATTTTTGTCCACTCACACCTTTTCTGTTTTGATGACCCTCCAGGTCGTGGCACGACGTTCGGGGCTAATCGAGAGGCGGAGGCATGAGAGAAAATCAGTGCAGTTATCCCTAGTCTGACAGGTACTGAAGGGTAGTTTCGGGACTTCAGTCGACTTGTCAGACGGGAGCAGGACCGGGCACGGTTATCAAAGTCCAGTTGGAACGAGTCCTGTCACCTTGGCTCGAGTAGATGAATTTACATAGGTAGAACGTCGAATTTGGTTGAGAAACGAGTGAGATATCGAAGTTTGAAGTTTGGGACATCAATGGAGTTTTCCGGCGAGTCGCCGCCGAGTTGACTCGGTCACTGGCGAGTTGATTCGTTGACTTTTGATTGTTGACTTACTATTCATGATGACGTCAGCATTGACTTTTTGGTCAACGTTTGACTAGAACTTTGACTTGCGTGTGGGGGCGCGTGTGAGCGTATTTTTAGGTGGGACTAAGACCATTTTAAAGGTTTCGACGATCCGGATCCAATGTCTGTGGTTTCAGGTCGATCGAAGATCGTTAAGTTAGTCAAATCGAGGTTTTTCACCTCGGCAAACGTGTACGAGACACGTTGACTTTTCCGGGAAAGTTTAGGGTTCTTAATATGGACTTGTATAGGTTAGTAGTAACCTTTGGGTATGATTTGGACAGGTCAGGATGACTCAGAGAGGTCGGATTAGCCCGGGGAGGCTTATGGCACTCGTATCGAGGCGGGTAGCGTTGTACGGTCTGTGAGGGGACTTTGGTTTTATAAATACTATGCATACTTAACTGTGTTATATGTTTTATATACGTGATTTCCATGATGGTGATTGTGATTATTGATTTTGCGTATGTTTCATGTAACGCCCCGGAAATTCAGAAAATGTAATTTGTAAAATAATGAATGAAATGACGCTTTTACCCCTGTGAATAGTGTGGTCAATTTGTTGACTTTTTGATTGGTCGGTCGAATGGACGTTGACCGATGATCGTGACGTAGTTTGGGACGTCACGAGTCCATAGACAAGTGGCACATTCGATTCCGACGTTCAGGGAAAAAGTTATGACATTCGGAAGTTCAAGGGTATTTCTGTAATTTGGACGATTAGGGGAAAAATGTTGACTTTTTGATTGACAACTGATTTTCACACGACTCGAGGACGATTAGGTAGGTCTCGATGCCCTGAGTACAACGACAGGTGGCACGCATCAAACGGACATCGGGTGACCAAGTTACGGGTCACGGAAGAGGAGGGGCATTTTGGTAATTTGTCAACTGAGGGCAAAATGGTAATTGTGGCGGTTACTGTTCAAATACGGTGGAAACAAGGACTGCACAGCCATGTCGTGGTGCTCTGAGCAATCCATTTGTTTAAACGTCGTAGTGGCTGGCCAGAGTGATTAGTTTATGGAATTTGAGGATGTTGGAAGCATTAAGGCGTGGTCTGGGCAGGAACATAGTGCACGGGTTGGTTTTAAAAATTGGTTATGGGTTCTGTTTGCGGGAAACAACTTTCACAGAGAAATCAGATGGATTCCCACGGGTTACCGTCCTCACTGATCGATTAGCTGAGTGTTGGAGGGTGAGAGAGTTCATTTCGAACCAGAGTGAGGGCTGAGAGTTGAGAGAAACTGACGGGGAAGAAAAACCAGAAATTGGGGGGGAAAATTAGTTTTCAATTTGTGAGGAGAGTTGAGCTAAACAGAGAGCGGGATTAGTCTTCTGGGTTCACTACGAACTCAACCACGAAAGAATTGAAGGAGGTTGATCACGGTTTGTCCAGGAACTCAAGTTCCAGTTTCTGGAAAATCGCAGAGTTGAGGACGATGACTTCCAGGTGAGTTCTTGTTCAATTGGTTGTGCATTTGGGTTTGTTTTGGTCCTAGTATACTCCATGTGAAGTTAATTTTAAAATGGGGCTAAGTTGGGTGAGTTACAGACGTCGACCCGTTCGACTGTTTAAGTTTGGATTGATCGATTTAGGGCATGTCGAGGTTGATCAATGACACAGAATTGAAATTAACTAATTAAAGAAGGTGTTAGGATCAGAAACGAAGGGAATCGAGTTAGAATTGAGGGTTAATTGGTCGGGTCAAGCCGCGGGTAGCAGACCCGTTTAACAGGCCAGTCGGGTGAAGGAGACGACACTGTAGCAGGCGCGTGGCCTTCACGCGCAGCCACTTTGGGCGGCCCGTGACGGCGCGTGTGACCTCATCTCCGGTCACGGTCAACTGGAGTTTTCATCCTTTTAATGTTTTGAACATTTTTTATTTAGAGTTCGAGTTGATCGGGTGTCGTTCGGGATAGTTTCGAGGGTTCAGAAGGTTAGGGCCTTAAGTTTAATTACGTCGAAAAATCCGGAAAAATTAGGGAAATTAATACGAGCTTTTTGGGGATGTTTGTAACCCTTCTTGTACCTTTTTACAGGCCCGAACGTTTCCGAAGCTACCGAGGAACACACGGGGCGCGATTGACGCGTCCGAAAACCGTGAGTGGACTTTTGATTTTCAACCGTGCATGCATGAATGTTTTACTCATTTATCTTGTGTTTTCATATATTATTTTATGTTGATAATTATGATATTTCGGTTTTACGTAAACTTTACGCTTTTCGAGGTAATTATCGTATTTTACGTATTTCGAGGTTACGGTTTTCTCCTTTGCATGAATGATGGTTTGATGAAGTAATTTGAGATGAGTATGCATGTTACGTATTTATGATGTTTTGATTATATTTGTGAAGTAATTTTCGGAAATTGCATGTGAAATCCGGACATAAGTCCTATTATGACGATATGTGATTTCGAAATGGTTTTGGAAAAAGGATCACGAGGGATCCTGGTTTATTGTGCTTTATAAAATGGTTTTGGGTTTAAAAACCCGGTATGATTGTTGGATCTAGTTTTGGGTTTAAAGACCCGGATAATTGATGACGGGGGCGGGCCCGGAATTGGGTTTAAAGACCCGGATTGAGTTTAAAGACTCGTGAGTTTAAAGACTCGGTTAATGTGGTACCCCCGAGGCCTAGTAATTATGTTTTAAGTTTAAAGACTCGTTAATATCCCGGGAAGGCCTGATATTGAGTTTAAAGACTCAGCTGGATCCAACGGCTTGATTGTGATTGTTGATTCAGTTTTATATGATTTTGGTTTGATTGATGTTTCGAAATGACGGTTTCTGGTTTTTGGTAATATTATATTATACGAGTTTATGACGGTTTTCTGTAATGTTTTCCATATGATACGAAAAAGGGATTTCGAATGTTTAGTATGCGGTTTTCGAATATCTGGTTATGCATGCATATTATAAAACTGGAGGCCGAACCCCGATTTCATTAAACTGTTTTTCTGCAAACTCTTGTTTTAGTCCACTCACACTTTGCTGTTTTAAATACCGTCCAAGTCGTGGTGCAAGTTCGGGGGCCAGCGCCGAGGCAGAGGCAGAGGCATAAAGTTTTCCGTTGCGGAGTAGTTAGTTCACAGAGTAGGATTTGAACTTATCTTGTTTTGTAATATTATGGCTCTGTGAAACTATGGACTTGAAGTCCATGTCGGTTGTATTATTCAATCTCCCTGGTCTGACAGTGGGTGTGGTGTAATTTTATTTGGTTTTCTAGTCTTTTGTGTTCGACTGTCAGACGGGAGCAGGATGCTTCTCAATTATCGAGATATTTTCTGTATTGCACGTATATTGAGATTGACGGTTTTATTGTGATTTTACGTGCTTGTGGTTTCATGAATAATGTGATAAAATGGTTTTGAAATTGGAAAGATGAACTCGGGCATGAGGCCCAATTGTTTTGGAAACCTCGGACTTGGAGTCCATTTGAATTACGTAATCGGGCCGGGGGCCCGGTTGCTTTATGAAATCGGGCCAGGGGTCCAGTTGTTTACGAAATCGGCTGAGACCCATTTGAGTTATATTATCGGGCCAGGGGCCCAGCTGATTTATGAATTCGGGTTGTGGGCCCAGTGGTTTACAGAATCGGGCATGAGGCCCAGTTGGGTTACAAATGTGATTTCGGGTCTGGGACCCTATGTTTCATAAATGTGATTTCAGGTGGGGGACCCTAAATGGAATTGTGATGATTTATGGAGATTTCGGGCAGGGCCCATTGAAATGTTGTGAAATGATTTGATAAAATTGTTTTCCATATACCATCTTGATATGAGGATATTTGATGGTCTCCTCCAGGTGTCTGGGACACTGGGGAAGCCACGGTGCATTGCCTGCGAGGGGTCATTGTACGGAGTTACCGGACCGTATAGTGACTCAGGAGCAGGATTGCTATGATTAGACGTCTGGGACGTCAGACATCTGGGATGTCAGAGATATGGACCCGGTGAGACCTCGGGCAGCACGCGTTGCTTATTATACCGTGAGATATGACGTCTGGGACGCTAGGCATCTGGGATGCCGGAGATAGTAATGTGGTAAATATGAACTAATGGATCTATGAAATGGTTTTTCGGTTGGATTTGTGTTTACGGATTTGGGCAGTGGCCCACTTGGTTTTGTATTTATAGATTTGGTGTTCTACAGTTTTGGGCTGAGTTCCCAAACTTGGTTTTGAGTTACGGTTTTTGGGCTAAGGCCCTAATATCTTATTGGAGTAAATGTTTTGATTACTGGTTTTCGAGGCATGCATACGTTTTAATGAAGGGCATAAATGTCTTTGTGAAATGTGTTTTATGAACTTAATTATTTTCGTCCACTCACACCTTTTGGTTGTTTTTAATGCTCTTCAGGTTGATCACGGATGCAACTGCAGCAGAGACTGGGACGTCGCATGCCTCCTCCATCGATCCTTGCGCACTCTGGAAGCCCCGAGTGGGTAGTGGCATTAGGTTATCCCTTGTCTGACATTTCGTGTCAGATGGGAGCATGGCACATTCCACGGTAATCCCGGGGGGATTGGGATGGGTCGTGTCAGATATCCTCCACCTCTCGAAATCACATTTAATGCTAGTCGGGATACTCCTAGCTATTATAACTATTGACTCCTCCTGATTGGGTGGTCGATATTTGGCCAAGATCCTACTGTCTTATTTCAGAAAGCCTTTACGGGCTATACTCATTTATGGTACTTTATTCACTGAGGATTTAGAGAATGACGACAACAGGATCATAGGTTCCAGGATTGGTGATTCGGATCCCATGGTACATTTTCCCTTGTTTGGGTTTGTCAGCTCTAGAGGTAGGGTGGCAATTTCTTTCGGCTTCGCTTTCTCCTACTTGGAATGCTCCTGAACTTGTTAGTTCAGATTTTTCGTTGGTGCGTAGATGGGAGCCAAGCTGTCCTTAATGAATTTCATCAATTCCTCTTTGGCCATCTCCAGGCTGGTGATGTCCTCGAGCACTCCATCACGAGGAGTCTCCATGTCGACTTCTGTTAGTGGAAGCTCAGGAACTGCTTGCTACTATGTGGTTTTCATAAACCTCCCTTTAGTGTCATGTATGTGTTCCGTGTATCGAAACATGGACATGCACTGCAAAAGAGTCCCATTGGGCATGCCAGATTATGTATGTGCCCAAAAATTTTCATAGCGGACTCCATGGTCACCGTTCGATGGCTAGCTTTTGAAGGAGCAAATTTGCAGGTGTTGGGGGGCTCTCTTCACTGTAGTCGAATGCAGTGAATGTGGTGTGTTTGGTGACTAGCACGGATGAGGTGAAAGTTGTAAGTTTTGGGCCATGGTGTATTTGATATGGACCGTTTTTGAGAATTTAGAGAAGGTAGTTACAAAGGCCTCGAGATCCTGAGTTAGTAGACAGACAGCACACCAAAATTGGAGGTTGTATTAATTCGCTATGAGTCTGAAAAGACGAAGGGTATTTTGGTCATTTTGGGTTTTAAGGGTATCTTGGAAATTTTGACATGTGACATTATTAGATTTTGACAAGTGCCAAGATCTAGAGAGGCCTGGAATTCTCTCTACTGACTCACAACTCTATATATATGAGTTTGGGGGTGCTGGTGTGAGTTTTGGGGAACATGGACCAAAATTCCTACAATCACCATAATCAACCAAAACGTGAAGGAGAAAGAACCAGAGCGACAAACGGAAGAATGAGAAAACCATGGGGAGAAAAATAAGTGAGAAATGAGAAAAAGAAATTGGGAAAAATAGAGGGGAGATGTCCTGGTTCGAGACAGCCGAGAAATTGTGAAGCTAAGATTTTGGCCGTGAGTCATGGAGCTGGTTCGAGTAGTTTCAACCAAGGATCGTAGAGGGTTGGACAAGCCCGTAAGGTTAGTATAGGACCAAAATAACAAAGGATAGACGCATGGAAGTCGAAAAGAAAGATATGGAAATTTGGCCGAAAGTTCAATCAATCAAGCCAGTTCTTTAGGAATCGACATTTTCAAATTTTACGGAAAAATGTGCGATGGTCCGATTGTGTGTAAGGTACGTGTGAGTGGACTTTATTTATTAAAATATTATGCATGCATATTTATGTGTTTTAAATGTGTTTCTATGTGTTCTTTTTATGATATTTGGGTGATTGGAATTTTTATATGATTTTTAGTAATTTTATATTTAATTATTATTTTATTGCACGCTTTACGAGATTTTTCATAAATTACGCTTTGGATTCCGTTTTTTGTCATGGATTCGAATTGAATGTGATTTATGACATGAGATATTGTGATATTAGATTCTTGGTGATTTTCATATGATTTTGGGATGGTTTTTTGGATATTACTTTGGTGGCATGTTTTACGATGTTAGTGATTGAGTTGCGTTTTGGGTTTATACCCGAGGTTTTGAATATGTGGTTTCTCGGTATTGGTGATTGAAAATGTCGTGATGCGTGTTAGTTAGTAGTATCAGACGTCGAGTCGGGGGCTCCAGATCATGAGTGAGTGAATGAGGTCCACACTTGGACGTCGAGCTGGACTACAGATGTCGAGTGGTGTGCCTACTGGTAATGCAGTGGACATGGTGATTGATGTGGTGCATCGAGGATGGGTTGGTTGTGGACTAGTTATGTGTTTGTTGTGATGGCTTTGTGTTAACTATTGGGGTGGTTTGCATGGTGATTAAGGTTATTATTGATGTTTTTTTATTTATGGATGTTTTATGCATTTTTCGAGGTCATTGACTGTTCGGTTTTTAATTGGGATTTAAACGGTTTTTACATGCATGCATAGTTTTAGAAACAGGGGGTAAAATGTTATGTTTTGAACTATGTTTCTTTTAAAAATATTTATTTTTGTCTGCTCACACGGTTTTTGTGTTTTTGTAACCCTTTAGAGCCGTTGCACGCATGTTGGGGCCAAATGAGAGGCGGAGGCATGACTAGTAAGCATGTATGAATATCCTTTGTCTGACTAGTCTGAGGGTACTTACGGTAATCTGAGTTGCTTGTTAGACGAGAGCAGGGCCCCGATACAGATTATGAGGTGTTTTAGGGTCGAGTCCTGTCAGTTCTACCCTAGATGAGCTGGTCCAGTTGACTTAGCCGTCTAGTTGTCTTCAAAGTAGACGTGTCACTAGTAGAAGCTACTATTAGATAGAGTTAGAATGGGTTTTGATTGCGGCCTAAGGACCTTCGTTTTAATCAAGTGATTATGGAGCAAGCAGACATCTTGATTGTGATGTTCTTTTCTATGTCTTCTTCAAAGATTTTAAATATTTTCTTTTGCGCCAAGTCCAAATTTATTGCCGGCGTGCTCATATTAGCAGATTATTATTTAGGTTAGGCATGTATTAGATAGATCATCTCATTCAAGTCGGAATGATGATACTAGACCTAGACATGAAGATGGTTCTATGACTTAGAGTTAGCTATAGAACACATTAGTTAATATATTCTAGATATCTAAATCAAACTTGAAGAAATCAATTGTATTGAGATGGAGGTGAACACTTAGAAATAAAAATACTCAAATACTCAAATACTTAAAGTGAGGAATGAATTACAAGTGCTAAAAGTTAAACTATCTCTCGTACAGATTAGCTATGAGCTGGCAGGTTGGTCGAGAGACCATCAACTAAATGAACATCCATTGGAATCCTGTCATAGATTAGAAGAGTAGTCAGAACGATGTGATGACGTTTGGGAGTGGGTGTGTGAATGTCTCAAAGACTGGTTTGGGGCAGTAAGAATGAGTTGGATGTTAGGTAGCCTTCAAAACAAGCTGTAAAAGTAAGTTGAGATGAAATCAGGTGGTTGAGAAGTCTTCAAAGGAGAACTTGGGATGCAAGTCAAAATAAGGGAAAGCTTGATGTTCTGAGAGTAAGACTTGAGAAGGGTTGAGAGGAAAACTGAATCTTGATCTTAGATCGAAAGAGACAGATTTTGCCAAGAAGGTGAGTTTTTTAGAACAAAAAAACTTTTGAGGGTTTGCAGTTGGTGAAATTGATTGAGTTGTTGGTTTTCCTTTGAGAATATGACTTTTTCTCCTTTTATAGGCATCATGAGAGTGCAATTGGTCAACACGTGCATCCACGGGTGCTTCTCCCTCGCGACGACTTCGTCGCACCTCCCTTTTTGCCTTCTGACAGTTTTCGGCGTCGTGTCAGTGTGATTACGTCAATCATGCTCGCACTTTCTCATGATCGAGTAAGCGGATACTACTAAGCCTAAGCTTCAGTCAGATCCAGTTTTTAATTTGGCGAATTCTTTGCTTAGACACTGATGAAATAATAATGCACCAGTCCTTTTCTTTTCCTCAAATGATGAATTTTAGTGGCGAGACACTGACCTTGCCCCACAGATCACCCATCAAGAAAGTGAGATAAACTAGAATTAAAATTCAAGCAATTCGTGGTTTAAAAATGTGGAAGCTTGTCTCAATCATCATTTCTCAGGCCTATTTGGTGCCACCTTAAAATCAACAGTCTCGGTTACTTTGTTTGAATTAGAGTTTGAGCCATTTACAACGCAGTATCTTGATTAAGAAATCCTATTAATTTATTTCAACTTACTAACCCTCCCATTAATAGCAGTGCCATTGGATGATACTTAAGCTAGAGCATGTTAAATGAGCTCAAGAAATGACATTAACTTCTTCATCTTCTAATTTTTGAACTCATATTTCTTTGACTTTATTTGAGTGCATATATTTTAAATGAATACATGAGATAAATGCTGCTTAGACAAATAAGTTCCATCTTTTGTCTCAATAAAAGCAGGTAGCTACTAGCTAGTATGCTACTATGCTTACAGCCTGAGAAATACAACAAGAAAGCCAGTACGCACGTGTAGATTTAAGATATAAATACGTATGACACCTTCTGTTTTCAACATGAATAGGGAATAGCAACAGCTTTGAGTGGGTATTTTCTATGTATAGTTATGCCAGTAGATTCAGTCATGTCTAAGTCCTCCGCCTTTGCTCCATCAGCCAGGGTCCAATCGAACTTGTGCACCAGATTTGCTAATGCAATCTCATTAATTGACATTGCAAACTGCATTCCTGGGCAACCCCTTCTTCCACCTCCAAATGGAATGAATTTGAAGTCTTTCCCTTTATAATCCATCCCACTGTCCAAGAACCTTTCTGGTTTGAACTCCTCTGCTTTGTCGTATAACTCGGGATCTCTTCCAATTTGCCACGCATTGATCATAACTTGTGTATTGGCTTTAATATTGTAACCGCATACTTCCACATCTTGTGTTGATATCCTGGGAAATAGTAATGGATTCGGAGGATGTAAGCGAAGAGTCTCCTTCAACACCGCCTTCAAGTAGTTCATTTTGACCAGATCATCCTCTGTAATTGTGTCTGTTCTGTTTCCGACGATTCCCCTTACCTCATTCTGCAATTTGCTCATCAGCCTCGGATACCTCAAAAGCTCACTCATTGCCCACTCTAGCACTGAATAGGTGGTATCAGATCCAGCAGCGAACATATCCTGCAAAAAAATAATATTGATTATGATATTTAACTCTCTAACAAGTGAGTTGCTAATGTTAATATCATTACTAGCATACATACACAGATATAGATATAGAGACTTAGAAAGCGGTTAACTTTACCCAGATAAGAGCCTTTATACTAAGTATATCAATAGGAAAACCACCCAAATCTCCTTTCTGAATTTGAAGCAAAATGTCGACAAGATCCTTTTGTTCATCATCATTCCTGCTCTTTGTACTCGTCTGCTCCATATGTTCCTGGACCACCCCATCTATGAACTCATCAAACTGTTTAGCCACCTTGTTTAACTTGGCTTCCAGACCATTAACATGCCTCAACCAAGCAAGCCATGGGATGTAGTCTCCAATAATGATGGTTCCCAGTAAATCTATGAACACCCCCAAAATCTGCCTAAACTCACCTTCTCCGCCTCTGTACTTCCTCCCTAAAGCCACTCTACATACCACATCACTAGTAAGCCCCATAGTAATTTCGCTTAAATTCAGAACTGATGTCGGTGATTGTTGTATGTTGCTGATCATGGATTTGGTTTCCTCCTCTCTCACAGGGCGAAAAGAGCGAACCATTTTGTTGCTCAAAAGGTTTGAGACACATATACTTTTGACCTGCCTCCAATACTCTCCATAAGGAGCAGATGCAATGTCTTTGTAGTTGTAAAGAAGCTTCTCAAAGTTGGTGGACTTGGGTCGATCAGAGAATATGTGGTCATGGGTTTTCAAGATCTCCCTGGCAGCCTTAGGTGAAGAGACAACAAGGACTGGGACACTTCCAAAGTGGAGAAGCATGAGAGGGCCATGTTGTTGAGATAAGGCTTGAAGTGAGCGATGAGGGTGCAAGCCTAGTTGGTGAAGGTTTCCAATGACGGGGAGCTTTGGTGGAGAAGGTGGTGGCGATGAGTGTTTTACAGTGGCGGTTCTAGTGGAGTACCATTTGTATAGGAGGATTAGGAAAATCGCTACAAAGAGCGTGGAGAATAATGGTTGCAACATGGAGGAGATTTGGTGCATTCTTAGAGATAACTTAGCATCTTCTTCTTGCTGCACAATGTGTTTGTGTTTGTGTTTGTGTTTGTGTTTGTGTTTGTGAGTGCCGTTTAAATAAATATCTGAGACACTGTCATGTAAAATGTGTAAGTTTGTATTTGTGAGTGCTCTTTAAATAAATATCTGATACACACCAATGTAAAATGTGTTAGTTTTAGCTTTGATAAAATAAATATAAAATATAAGGCCATCAACACATGATTAAAACATTAATTATAATGCAAACATGGGAATAACCACAAAGCAGATCAGACGTGTTTTCTCCTATACATTTGAGTTTGAATCCTCAATCACTAATTGATTACGATTGGAGCAGGTTTAGTGCATGATTACCTAGCTTTTGTAATCTGTTAAGCACGGTTATAAGCATGTGAATATCATGTTTTTCCCCATGACAGTAGACTAGCTTCGAGGCATAAAAGTTCATCCATTATTTCAATACAACTTATAAGCAGGTTGTGGTAGGCTTAACAGACCTGTTTAGAAATAAGATTTGAAGGTCTCACAACTTGAATAATATGGATTACAACGGGTGCATAAAAGAAATTGACTTTTATCGAATTAAAAGAAAAGGTGTACCACATAGGCGAGTACTATACACCAACATTTATGATACCCTAGTACTACTACTACTACTACATATCTATGTTACAACTGTTTCAACTTGAATAAGGAATAGCAACAGCTTTGAGAGGATATTTCCTATGTTTGGTTATGCCCGCAGACTCAGTCATGTCCAAATCCTCCTCCTTTGCTCCATCAGGCAATCTCCACTTGAACTTGTGCACAAGATTTGCCAAGGCAATCTCATTAACCGCCACCGCGAATTGAATCCCCGGGCAAACCCTCCTTCCAGCTCCAAATGGAATCAATTGGAAGTCAGTACCTTTATAATCCAACCCACTATTCAAGAACCTCTCAGGCTCAAACTCCTCTGGTTTGTGATATGACTTGGGATCTCTTCCAATTTGCCACGCATTGATCAGAACCTCTGTGTTGGCTTTAATGTTGTAGCCATTAACTTCCACATCTTTGGTCGTCATTCTAGGAAACAGTAATGGAAGTGGCGGGTGTAAGCGGAGAGTCTCCTTCATCACTGCCTTCAAGTAGGGCATTTCAACCAAATCATCCTCTGTAACTATGTCTGTTTTGTTTTTGACGATTCCTCGTACCTCACTCTGCAATTTGGTCATCACCCTTGGATGCCTTAAAATCTCAGTCATTGCCCACTCTAGAGCTGCATATGTGGTGTCAGTGCCAGCAGCAAACATGTCCTACAAGAACTCATTTTGATCAAGATATTTAGCCAGCTCTAACGAAATTATTAGCTAATATGCTTCGAATTATTAGCATTGAGAATTCACATTTTACTCAATTTCCTCAACTTTGATCCCTTTTGATGACAATTACTTAATTATTTCAGGTATAGAGCTTCGTTTTTAGATTTAGTATTTAAGCTTGGCCTCCGTCCAAAACTAGCCCAAAATTTTAGAAAATAAACCTAAATTCAAAACAATAAACCGATATGAAACCAGAAACCTCAAGTATTATAATTGATCATTTGAGTATGAAAATGAGGTTTTCTCCACGCATCCTGTCTTTAAAAGGGATGGCTCTTGCATATATGTGGATAAAGAGATAAAGATGGAGATTATTACCAAAATGATTGCCTTTATACTAAGTCTATCGATAGGAAGACCGGTCAAGTTTCCTTTCTGAACTGCTAGCAAAACATCCACAAAATTCTTTGGGTCATCATCGTCTCCAGTCTTTGTACTCTGATCCATATGTTCTTGAACCGCTCCATCTAAAAACTCATCAAGCTCTTTACTCACCTTCTCTAACTTGGCTTCCAAGCCATTCACATAACTCAACCAACCAAGCCATGGGATATAGTCCCCAATATAGATACTTCCCAACAACTCTACGAACTCCCCAAGGAGCTTCTTAAACCTCCTCCCGCCTTCACCGCCGCTCCCTAACTTCCTCCCTAGCGCCACTCTACACACCACATCATTGGTAAGCGTCACGAACACTTCGCTTAAGTTTGAAACCGAAGATGATGACTGCTTTATCTTGTTGATCATGGATTTAATTTCCTCCTCTCTCACAGCCCGAAAAGACCGAACCCTTCTGTTGCTCAACAGATTTATGACACTCACACTTCTCATCTGCCTCCAATACTCGCCATACGGTGCGGTTGCGATATCTTTGAAGTTGTAGAGAAGCTTTGCATGGATGGTGGACTTGGGGCGACTAGAAAATATGAGGTCATGGGTTTTAAAGACTGCTTGAGCTGCCTCAGCTGAGGAGATTATAAGCACTGGAACACTTCCAAAGTGGAAAAGCATAAGGGGGCCATGGCGTTGAGACAAGGCTTGAAGTGAGAAATGGGGGTACGGGCCTAGTTGGTGAAGGTTTCCAATGATTGGGAGCTTTGGCGGAGAAGGTGGCGGTGATGAGTCTTTTGTGGCAGTTTTCGTGGAAGCGTACCTTGTGTATAGGATGATGAGGAAAATGGCCAGCAGTGTGAAGGCCAAAGGTTGCACAAAGTTGGCTGTTTCTTCCGGCATCTTCACAGATAGTACACGGAAATGAAAATATTTGTGTGTGTGTGGGTTTAAACAAATCTACACTATCCTAGTACTATATTTAGATTACGAGATCCGTGATTGGATAATAAGACAAAAGAAGAGGAGTATACAAGATATTTAAAATCTGAAAACATTGTCACACAGATTTTGGGTGCAGCCTTTGTTGAATAATATATTCAATGGACTCAAAGATTTTGGAAAACAAATGGACTCAGATTTCAAATTGCTCACGGTTTCTTGCAGGAATATGGCTAATGAGTCAGCCTTCGAATAGTTTCGTGATTCAGTGGCACAGTGAAGTGCTTTTCCAAAAGCAGAAGCAGATGTTTGATTTTGAGAAGTCATCAGTTTCGTCCGCCGTTTCAGTTCTGCTATACATTGGAAGAGTTCAAAACTGAGTGTGGCATTGAACAATTAATATACGTTCTACAGTCTCTCTTTGAATTTTATTCACAAAGTTGTTGAAATTCAGTCCTCAATTGGTTTTTATATGAAGCTTACAAGGACCTTTACTTTTTCTTTTTGGAACTGGATGAATATGCATATATCACCCTAAGCATGACTAAGAAATTTGACGATCTCTCTCTATCGGTCCACCAGGCAATGTCGATCAGGTCAATTATTTGCACGAGCTCTTTGTCGTTTCCACAATGATTTGTATTTTATTGTGCAGGATCATTTAGCATATCTTCTCTCTACTATTGGTCCACCAGGCAATGTCGATCGGGTCAATTATTTGCACAAGCTCTTTGCCGTTTCCACAATGATTTGTATTTTATCATTTAGCATATCTTCTCTCTACTATTATCCGATATGGTATAAATCCCTATAGATATAATTGTTTTTTAGTTTTTAGTGCATATTTTAATAGTACAGTACAAATTTCTTAATATTTTAAAACTCCTCATTCAAACACATCATAAATATAAAAATTAATATATTTTGATTGTTGGGAGGATTAGTTAGAGTTAAATAACTTTTACCCATTATAATCTCATTCCAACATAGTTTTTTAGTTTTAACTTATTTAACCTAAATTCTTTCAATTTCAAAGCTCCTCATTTAAATATATATTTAAAATACTTTAAATTTGATAGATTTACCTGGCAAGGTTTTGCTCATTTTTTCCTTCGCCCATTGGTTGTTCCCACTAGGTTACCAGCAAGGTTTTGGTGTAGCAATTTTAATGCATCATATTCCATAGATGTATTATCTTCTCATTATCTAGAAAAGACCATTCCCTCTGGCCTCTACATTCAGAGATTCCAATGCAACTACTCAGTATTTACATGTATTGCATTTTTTTTTCCTTAAACCATGGTTGTTTTTATTATTTGATATGGTTTTAACGAGGCAACATGAGGTGTAGTCAACCAACACTATTATATAGAATATCCAAGGGGAGCAACGTAAATAGTTCAATTTATATGGCTACTCACATAATTAAAGGCATATGTGTAATTTATGTTTAACTCTAAACCCTAGCATATATAAGGCTGGTTTTTGTTTTATTTGATTATTCTAATTCCATATTCAAAGCCCCCCAGACGTTCTCCTTTTTCTTCCATACACTCTACTTATTCACAACATTTCCTTATTTTTAACTAATTTTACCGAAATTCTATGGAACATTTCTCATCCATGGCAACAAGATGGGGATTTTATCTAAATAACCAGAAGAACTTTAAATATAATCCAATCTATTTTACATTCAAGCTTATGAAAAGTAGATCTTATTATCCAGGACTTAGAATCTCATGCATCATTTCTCTGTGGATGACGAGACTAGTACATTTTGTCATAATTAAATCATCTGCTCTGGCTTCACCGGGCAATGTCCAGTCAAAATTGTGGACAAGGTTAGCTAACACAACCTCATTAGTTGTCATGGAAAACAGGATCATGGACAGCCTCTTCTTCCAGCTCCAAATGGGATTAATTGGGAGTCATGTCCTTTGAAATCCACAGAAGAGTTCACAAACCTCTCCGGTCTAAACTCCTCCGGTTCATCCCACATTGAGGGGTCTTTTCCAATTGTCCAAGCGTTGATTATGACTACTAATGAGGTTGATTCGCGAGGAACAAGCAATGGTATGGGAGGATACAACGAAGTGTCTTTTTTTTTCACTGCCTTTAAGTATGGGATTTTATCTAAATCACCTTGTTTCCATTAGCAATCCCCATCACCTCATTCTGCAGTTTCTTTAACACTCTTGGATGCCTTAGAGCTCAGTCATTGCCCACTCTAGAACCGTGTAGCTTGTATCAGTTCCACCCCCGAAAATATCCTGCAACAAACGAAGAAAATATCTTAGCTTGTATATATCAGTCCAAAAACAATTAGCAAAGACGAAGAAACTTGGGATTTTAGATTTACCAAGATGATAACTTTGATGCTATCTCTATCAATGGAGGAGCCAGTTATGTTTTGGTTTTGAATTTCAAGCAGAACATGCACCAGATCCTTCTTATATTCGCCTTCAACACGTGTGCTAAGAGTACACATGTTCTTCAATTGCAGAATCAAGAAACTCATCAAACTCTTGAGAAACTTTCTTCACTCTTGCATCTACGCCATTGATTTGACTAACCCAACCAAGCCATGGAATAAAATCCCCTACATAAAAACTACCCAACAAGTTCATAAACTCACCAAGCAACTTCTTAAACTTCCCTTCACTTTCCTCTTCACTGTACTTTTTCCCAAAAGCTACCCTACAAATCACATCGTTAGTAGGGGAAGCAAACATTTCGCTTAGATTCACGGGCAATGACGATGTGCAAGACTGTTTCACATTGTTAATCAACAAGGCTAGTTCTCTAAAATATCCAGGCTCAAACTTCAAATATATTTACAAAATGTTGTTTGGAGCATTAATGAAGTAAGTGGCTGTAGATAAGTGGGATCCAAAATGAAGTAAGTGGTTGTAGGTAAGTGAGATCCAAAATGAAGTAGGTGGGTGGATGAAGCATTAATGAAAGCATCTAGATGGTTCATCCTTGACTTATATAAGGAGAGGTCATTTGCTCATTCCATCAATCTCATCTAAGAGAAACATTTTCATCCAAGTAGAGAGTGAAGAGTGCTCACTCCAAGTTGAGAGTGTTGAGTTTTGTAGTGTTGGTAGCAAAACAAGTGTGAGAGAGAGAGTTTCCTTCAAGTAGTGTTCTTGAAGTTGTGCATCTCTTTGTACCCCTAATTTCATTAGTGGAGATTCTTGTTGTTGTTGTCCCGTGGATGTAGGCATATTGCCGAACCACGTTATATCCGGTGTTCTCTATTCTTTACTTATTTATTTCCTTGCATATTTATCCTTTTTGTGGGTTGAGTTATTATTTTCATTCTACTATTTTCCCCAACAGTGGTATCAGAGCTCTAGGTTCTTTGAGAGTTAGAATGGAAGGCTCAAGGAGTACCATGGTTCGACTCAACCACTCCAATTGGATTATATGGAAGCCGAGAATGGAGGACATTCTCTATTGTAAGGATCTGCATGAGCCCATAGAAGGAGAGGAAGGCAAGCTTGAGAATATGGGAGATGCTGAATGGAAGAAGTTGAATCGCAAAGCTATTGGTCACATTCGTGAATGGGTGGATGATAGTGTGTTCCACCATGTGTCCAACGAGACTAACGCTCATGCTCTTTGGTTGAAGTTGGAGTCATTTTTTGAGAAAAAAACCGTCTCGAAGAAAGCGTTTCTCATTAAGGAGCTTGTCTACATAAAGTATAAGGAGGGCATAAGGGTGACTGAGCACCTCAACAACTTCCAAAGCACCGTCAATCAATTGGCCACGATGGACATGAAGATCGCGGATGAGCTTCAAGCGTTGTTGCTTCTTGGATCTTTGTCCGACAGCTGGGAGATCTTTGTCATTACTGTAAGTAACTCTGCTCCCAATGGTGTGTTATCTATGAATAATATTAAAGACAACATGTTAAATGAAGAGACTAGGAGGAAGTCCTCTAGTTCCGATAGTAGCCAAATCTTTGTGGCGGAGAATAGAGGAAGGAGCAAGAGTAAAGGTCTCAGTCGAGATCGTGGAAGAAGTGCAAGCCGTTCGAGGACACCGATTCAATGGAAGGTGCCATAATTGCAATCTTTATGGCCACATGATGAAGAATTACAAAAAAAAACTAAAGAATAACAAGAAGGATGGGAAAGATGGCTCAACCTACCAAAAGAAGGAGGACACAACCAATACTGCAGCTACCGCTACTGTGTCCAGTCAAGCATGTGAGTTGTTGTCTCTTCACAGTGATTGCCTACATGCTGATGAAGATAAAAGCATTTCTTGGGTAGTTGATTCTGGAGCATCTTTCCATGCCACGGCTGTAACAACCCGTCCCGAAAGCCGGGATTAAAATAGTGATTAAGGTGGGATTAGTGAGGTTTTGGTGGTTAGGTGGTCCCGATAGGTCCGTAAGTTTAGAATGACGATTTTGCCCCTAGTTAGGGCAAAAAGTTGACTTTTCGTTCGGGTGGTCAATTGGGTATTGACCGGTGACCAGGACGTAGTTTAGGACGTCACGAATCCATAGGCAGGTGGCACGCCCGATTTCCACATCCGAGGAGGAAGTTGTGATGTTCGGAAGGTTGAGGGCATAATCGTAATTTGGTTAAAAGAAGGGGAAACGTTGACTTTTTGGACGGGTGAGTTCTGGTATGTTGACCTAGGATGGTTAGATAGATCTCGTCGTCCTGAGTTCGATGACAGGCGGCACGTATTCATCGGACTTACGGTGTGCGAGATACGGGTCTAGGAAGGTAGTGGCAAAACCGTAATTGTGAGTTAAATAGGAGGGTGTTTTGGTCTTTTTGCACCTGGGGATTTGTGCAGAGAGAAGCAGATGAAGGGTTGAGATTGGGCCACATGGGTGAGAGAGAATGGGGGATGGTGACATGTGGCAATTGTGTAGTGGGTTCTGGGGAGTTCTCGCGTGTGTGCACGGTTCCAATAATTGGGGTGCAACCGTGCAGTGCCCGTGTGAGTGTTCTTCGACACAGAGAGAAACATAGGGAGGGAATTGAGAGGATTGAGGGTTGATCATGGGTGCTGGTGAATTTGTGAGTGTGCGAGGGTGATTAGAGAAGTTGGAAGGTTACATGGAGGAGGTTTGGAAGTGTTGGCCGTGTGTGTAGGAGGAGTGAGGGCCACGGGAAAAACCAGAGTGCACAGGGAGGACTTGAGTGTTTGTGGGTGGTGCTGTGGCTGTGATCGATCAAGCAAGGCCAGAGGAGGTGTCCAGGGGCTGGAGGTGGACGGGAGGAGCTACTGCCTCACGGTTGAGCTCGCGACGGTGATCGGAGGACAGGTAATTTCTCACCCTCTTCTACTTGCTCTGTTTAGCCGTTGAGTTTCAAGTCGAGAGTCGTGAGTCTAGAGGTTGAATCGAGGTTCATAAGTAGGTCTAGGGGACTCAGTGGAGGTCTGGGATTCTATTGGTTATGTTGCCGTGACGGGGAGGTACACGGCGGAGGATGGCACGACAGGGGTATTCTGGTGCTCTGTTTTGGCCGTGGGTTCAAACGGCGAGTCGTGACGTTTGGGCGAAAGTCGAAGGTCTAGGAGGGTTGGTTTAGATTCAGTGAGGCCCTAGGAAGAGTTTGGGACAGTCACCGTGACGGGGGGTGATCGGAATGGCTGAATAGTGAAACAGGGCTATTGAGCCGTCTGGTTTCGAGCTTCAGTCGACGGGTTGGGGACAGTGTCGAGGTTAGAGGAGTTGGGGAATCGATAGGGTAGTTCTGGACGAGGAGAATGGTGAAGAAAGGGAGGAGAATGGTGGCCGGACGGCAGAGAACAGGTCTCACCGGTTCGATTCACAGACACTGTTGCGAACCGGGTTGGCTCGAGGTTGACGGTGGTACTGTAGCTGGCGCGTGAGGGCCACGCGCAGCCACTTTGGGCGGCGCGTGGGGGCGCGTGCGGCGGTTCTGGGGGAAGTGGTCAACTTGGTTTTTGGTCTAGGAGTTGTGACGAGTCCATTGGAATTGGTTTCGGGTTAATCGGACGTCGAATCGAAGTAGTTCTGCGAGGGTGAAAGTTTAGGGTTCCGGTTCGTTACGTTTAGGACCCGGGGATTTTTGAGGGAATTTAGGTGGTTACTCGTAGACGTGTTAGTGACGTAATTTGGTGGTTGTTGACAGGATCGGGATTTCCCGAGGAAGCCGAGGAACGTGCAGGACGTTCGGGACGCGATTGAGGGCTCGGTACTGTGAGTGGACCCTTTCCTTAAACTCGAACATGCATAACTATTTTCTATACTTGTTTTATATGTGTGATTTCATGATGGTTGGATTTATGATGTGAGTTTACATAATTGCACGTTTTTTCGAGAAAATACGGTATTTGACACGTTTTACGATAAAAGGTTAATTTCTGATGATAATGTTATAGTTTTGGGACTTCAAATGCTAAATGCTTTCTAATGATTATAAAGGGATTTTGGAACATGATTTCGATGATTAAAGGTTTTCGGTTTTAGAAACGGATTTCGGAAAAGGATTGGTTTTCAAGTGGAAAAGTGGATTCCGGATTTGGGTTCGGAATGACGGTTCGGGATGCTGGAAGGGCATCGGACCAGTGATTTCGGATTCGGGTTTGGATGTGAATACGAAAATGGTTTTGAACTGGTTTTGATTGGATTTGCTGGATCTAGTTATTGGGTTTAAAGACCCGGATATTGATTGATGGGGGACGGGCCCAGATTGAGTTTAAAGACTCGGGAGTTTAAAGACTCAGATATATTGATATTTCCCCCGTAGGCCTTTGAGTTTAAAGACTCGGGAGTTTAAAGACTCGGATATGATTAAGGCCTGGATTGAGTTTAAAGACTCGGATAGGTCCAGCAGGTTTGATCGGAAAAAATAATGATTGGAAGTTCATGGTTTCTGGTATGGTTTTATGATTCACACACTATGATTTCTATAACTGTTTTATAGTGTTTCTGTTTCTTATGATGTTTATGATGATCGATTTCTAACTGTTTTAATAACTGGGTTATGCATGTGGTTTCAAAACGGAGGGTTAAATTCGGTTTTCTGATAAATGGTTTTCGAACTTTTCGTTTATTATGGTCCACTCACATCTTCTGTTTTAAATTGCCCTCCAGGTTGTGGAGCTAGCGCGGGGTCTTGACGTCGAGGCAGCGTCTGAGGCATAGACATTTCTTGAGAGTTCTCGGAGTGTTTACATTTCCTTCCGCGTGCGTGTAGATATAATCGGTTTTTATTGTTGTACTATGCTCTGTAAACTTTGACTTCGGTTTTTATTGAGTGCTTTCTCCTGCGTCTGACTGTGTACTGTCGGGGTGTCAGATGGGAGCAGGATTTACCTCGGGTTTCGGGGTGAAACCGGGGTGGGTCCTGACAACGGCCCACTCGGAATTCTTCACCACATACAAAGTCGGTGACTTTGGGGAAGTGAAGATGGGCAATGATAGCTATTCCAAGATATCAGGAATAGGTGATGTTTTATTAGAGACTGATTTGGGCAACAAGCTGTTATTGAAAGATGTGAGACATGTTACTGGTTTACGTCTCAATCTAATGTCAACCGGCGTGCTTGATCAACAAGGGTTCCATCATCATGGGGGAGATCAAAAGTGGAGGCTTACCAAGGGATCGCTAGTCATCGCTAGAGGGAAGTTGTGTTGCACCCTTTACAAGACATATGGGAAGGTTTGCAAAGGAGAGTTGAATGTCGCGGATGATTCTCCTCCAAATTTATGGCACAAGAGATTAGGCCACATGAGTGAGAAGGGATTGCATGTTTTGGCAAAGAAGTCTCTCATTCCCTTTGTCAAAGGTACTTCACTCGACTCTTGTGATTATTGTTTATATGGCAAACAAAATCAAGTCAGTTTTTCTGGTACCTTCACAAGAAAAGAAAAAATATTAGACCTAGTACATTCTGATGTTTGTGGCCCTATGGAAGTTGAATCATTAGGTGGTAATAGATATTTTGTCACCTTTATTGATGATGCTTCACGAAAGGTTTGGGTATATTTGTTGAAATCAAAAGGCCAGGTATTCCAAACCTTCAACCAGTTTCATGTCATGGTGGAGAGGGAGACTGGGAGAGCCCTCAAATGTATCCGTAGCGACAATGACGGAGAGTACACTTCGAACAAGTTCAGAGATTACTGTTCGAAGTATGGCATTAGGCATGAGAAGACAATTCCTAGCACCCACAACATAATGGTGTAGCTGAAAGGATGAACCGCACCATTCTGGAGAAGGTAAGGTGCATGCTGAAGACAGCCAATCTATCAAAGAGTTTTTGGGCCGAAGCTGTGTCAGCCGCTTGTTAGCTTATCAACCGATCACCAAGTGTACCATTGAACTTTGAGACTCCTGAATGCGTATGGACCGGTAGAAGCGTTTCATATTCACACTTGAAAGCGTTTGGGTGCAAAGTATTTGCACGTATATCCGACGAGAAAAGATTGAAGATAGATGACAAAGGCACACCGTGCATCTTTCTCGGGTACGGAAATGAAGAAATGGGTTACCGCATGTGGGATCAAAAGACCAACAAGCTATTTAGAATCAGAAATGTACACTTCTTTGAAGATCAGACCGTGACAGATCTTGGTAAGGAGACAGTTAAAAATGCAGGCCAACTCACCTATGATTCATCACCGCTGCAACAAGAACTTAGTGGCAGAGCTCAAGAGGTTACACATGAAGACGTTCCTGACATGGCTGAAGCACGAGGTTCTGGGATAGTGTCTGGACCTGAAGACGATGATCAGGACGATCAAATTCAGGGGGAGCCAAGCTAGGAAGAGCAACCAGAGATTTCCTAAGTACCAGTTCGTAAATCAAATAGAGTGCCAAAGCCGAATACTAAGTATCCTTCTTCATAGTATATTCTCACGACCAGTGATGGGGATGACCCGCATTCCAGATACATTTTGTTGACTGGCGATGGAGAGCCTGAAAATTTTGAGGAGGTAAAAACTCATGCAAACAATGACAAATGAATGTTGGCAATGAAGTCTGAGATGGAGTCTTTATTGAAGAATGACACCTATGAGTTGGTGGAGCTTCCTAAAGGCAGAAAAGCACTCAAAAATAAGTGAGTGTTCAAGTTGAAGAGGGACAAGAATGAGGAGTTGACAAAGTTCAAGGCTCGCTTGGTTGTCAAGGGTTTTGGGCAGAAGGAAGGAGTCGATTTTGACGAGATATTCTCACCAGTGGTTAAGATGACTTCTATCCGAGTTATTCTGGGCATGGCAGCTAGCATGTATCTTGAGGTGGACCAGTTGGATGTGAAGACAACATTTCTGCATGGTGATTTGGAAGAGGAAATTTACATGGAGCAACCAGAAGGTTTTGAAGTTTAGAGAAAAGGACACATGGTTTGTAAGTTGAAGAAAAGCTTGTACGGGCTAAAGCAGGCACCAAGGCAATGGTACAAGAAGTTTGACTCATTCATGTTGGGTCATGGGTACAAGAGAACAAATGCCTATCCATGTGTGTATATCCAGCAGTTCACCGGAGGTAACTTCATCATTTTATTGCTCTATGTTGATGATATGTTGATTTTGGGGCACGATGTTGCTATGATTCACAAGTTGAAGTCAGATTTGTCAAAATCATTTGATATGAAAGACTTAGGTCCAGCTAAGTAAATTTTGGCCATGGAGATCACTCATGACAGGAAGGCGAAGAAGCTATGGTTGTCACAGGAAAGGTACGTCGATCGACTGCTTGAAAGGTTCAACATGAAAGAAGCTAAGCTAGTGAACTCATCTCTAGGTAATCAATTCAAGTTAAGCAGAAGGTTATGCCCAACTACACAAGGGGATATGGACAAGATGGCAGGTATTCCCTACTCATCAGCTGTTGGTAGTCTTATGTATTCTATGGTTTGTACTCGACCAGATATAGCACATGCAGTTGGTGTTATTAGTAGGTATCTCTCTAACCCTGGCAGAGAGCATTGGGAATCAGTCAAGTGGATACTCAGATATTTGAGAGGCACTTCAAAGTTGTGCTTGTGCTTTGGTGGATCAAAACCGGTGTTAGAAGGTTTCACGGATGCAAACTTAGCAGGAGACCTTAATGCTAGAAAATCCACTTTTGGATACTTATTCACCTTTTCAGGGGGAGCTGTTTCATGGCAGTCCAAGTTACAAAAATGTGTTGCCTTATCCACCACTGAAGCTGAGTATATTGCTGCAAATGAAGCAGGCAAGGAGATGATTTGGCTGCAGAGGTTCATTCAAGAATTGGGTGTGAAGCAAGAAAGTTATGTGGTGCATTGTGATAGTCAAAGTGCTATTCATTTAAGTAAAAATTCAGTGTACCATCCTCGTACGAAGCACATTGATCTTCGTTATCATTGGATTTGAGATGCAGTATCAAAGAAGCTTTTCCAATTGAGGAAAATTCACACCAACAAGAACACTTCAGATATGTTGACAAAAGTTGTTACGCAACAGAAGTTGGAGTATTGCAGCAAATCCGCTGGAATCTATTTCAAGTAGAAGTCGCGTCGTTTTGACCTAGTTGGCCTGGAGGGGGAGATTGTAAAATATCCAGGCCCAAACTTCAAATATATCTACAAAATGTTGTTTGGAGCATTAATGAAGTAAGTGGTTGTAGGTAAGTGGGATCCAAAATGTAGTAGGTGGTTGTAGGTAAGTGGGATCTAAAATGAAGTAAATGGTTGTAGGTAAGTGAGATCCAAAATGAAGTAGGTGGGTGGATGAAGCATTAATGAAAGTATCTAGATGGTTCCTCCTTGACCTATATAAGGAGAGGTCATTTGCTCATTCCATCAATCTCATCTAAGAGAAACATCTTCCTCCAAGTAGAGAGTGAAGAGTTCCCACTCCAAGTTGAGAGTGTTGAGTGTTGTAGTGTTGGTAGCAAAACAAGTGTGAGAGAGAGAGTTTCCTTCAAGTAGTGTTCTTGAAGTTGTGCATCTCTTTGTACCCCTAATTTCATTAGTGGAGGTTCTTGTTGTTGTTGCCCCGTGGACATAGGCATATTGTTGAATCACGTTATATCCGGTGTTCTCTATTCTTTACTCCTTTATTTCCTTGCATATTTATCCTTTTTGTGGGTTGAGTTATTATTTGCATTCTACTATTTTCTCCAACAAGTTCTTCTTCTCTTACACTTCGGAAAGACTGAACCCTTTTGTTGCTTAGAAGCTGGAGGACCCAAATGTTTCTCATTTGCCTCCAATAGTCACCATAAGGAGCTGATGAAACACTCTTACGTCCATAGAGAAGTTCATCGGACATTGTTGTTTTGGACCTGTTAGCGAAGATGGTATCATTTGTTTTCATAATCTCGCGAGCAGCATCTGCAGAGGACACTATGAGAACCGGTCTCATTCCAAAATGAAGCACTATGAGCTCACCATGGAGCTAAGCTAGTTTTGCAACATCTTTTGGCAGCGCTACAAAACAGAACAGATGCCGGCCTTTCTGAATTCCAATGTGAACAAGACCCTTTTCGACGTCGTCGTCATCTTGACTATTTGAACTATGATCCAGATGACTCAACCAAGCTAGCCAAATTTTATCTATTTCAAACACTCTTTTGAATGCCATGGATATGGAACATCAATAGCTTTGAGATGATCTCTACGTATGGCTAATTTAGCCGGTGGATTCAATCACTTGCTCCATCAGGCAATTCCCAACTTTTGCACAATATTTGCCAAAGCAGTCTCATTAACAGCTATGGAAAACTGAATTCATAGGCAGATCCTCCAGAAATTAATCCACCAGAATTTTTCAAAAGCAGAGGATAATTAAATAAGCAAAACACATAAAAATATTATATTAAGCCACCAGAATTTTTCAAAAGCAGAGGATAATTATTCCACTCTGTGAAGTCTACCATAGAACAAATCGGTGACATTGGCTTAGTGTAATATGATGTTCTTAAAATGTCTTTTTTTTTTTTTTTAATGTCACAAATATATCACTTAACTTTAAAGACGAAAGGAAGATGAGGAGTCTCCAGTCTCGTATCTTGTTGATCATGGCATTGGTTTCCTCGTCTCTAATAGCGCGAAATGAGCCAACACTTTTGTTGCTCAAAAGATTTAAAACACATATACTTCTGATCTTTCTCCGGTAGTCACCATATATACAGTGCTAACTGTTTAGGTAATGTCTCCGTAGTTGTAGTCAAGTTTGGCATAGATGTTGGATTTAGGGTGGCCTGCGTCATGTCATGTGATCTGAAAACCTGTTGGCCTGGCGGCCTCCACGGAGGAGACATGTAGAACGGCGAGACTCCGTAAGTGGACGAGGATAAGATCGACGACCGTAAGACCATCGCTAGTAGTTACTAGTTATAAGTCAAAGGGCTTGCTAAACCAAAATTTAGGACTCAACAAATTAATTTGTTAAGGAATAGTAAGGCTATATTTTACAATTTTCTGCAATTAAGGAGCTATGCTATATTTTGTTCAATATTTTATTACTGTTTAATATATTTTTACTTTATTGAGTTAAAAAATACGTTAAAATTACATCTTAACTAATTTTTGTATATATGACAAAATAAAAATATTTTGTATGAGATTATTTTGTGTAATGTGTCGGTTCATAAAATTAATCTTTTTATCATTTATAAAAATATGAAAATTTGTATCAGTGGTAAATATGCAAAAATTTGTATGAATAAGAAAGTTTTTATGTTAATATACTTAAGGATTTTCTGAAACATTTTAATTCATAAAATTAGTTTGGAAAAAATAAATCTTACTTTGCTCGAGTTTAATCCTTCAATAAAGATTTGCAAATGCAACACCTTCTAAATTTAGAGAAAAAAATAATAAAGTAAATAAAAAACAGACCCACATTTTTGCAAATAGTGCTCATCCATTCCTACCGTTTGGCTATGGCTTCAAGTGAATGGTGCGGATAAATAGAACAATTATTGGAAATGATTTTTGACTCAAAATTCTTAAATTTTGATCTTTTAACTTAAATTTAATTTACCGTTAGAGATTATCTAATGATGGGTTATTGCTTTAGGAGAGCGGTGCGGATAAAGGCCTATTGGTGGTGATAATGTAAAACCGCCAAACCACCCCACAAACACACACACACCCACCCGCCCAGCCCCCACCACCAGCACTATAACCAATGAGTTTGGAGATCAAAATCTATGCCTTGTTGCTAAAGGAAGGTTATCCATTTTATGAAGTCAAACAAATACGCATGCCTCAAATCGGAATCCCTACGTATATGAGAATCGTATAGTCGACATGCTAGGTCATCTTTAGCAACACTTTCCTAACCGGCCACCTAAATCAAATTTAGTCCTCTAAAAATTAGTTTTTTAATAAATAGTGTATGACTATATTTTATCATCTCTAGCTGTGAGGATTATGTATTATTTAATTTAATATTTTATAATTTTTAATATATCTTTGAGTATAATGAATTAATAAATGCACTAAATTCACATCTTAACTATTTTTTCAATATGTAACAAAATAAAAATATTTCGTGTAAGATTTTTTGTCACGTATCGACTCGTGAAATTCATATTTTTTATTTATTATTTTATGATAACAAAATCATTAAGATATTGATAAAATAATTTGCTACGTGTAAACACCCAATTAATTCTTAAGATTTATCATCTCTTAGTAATCTCACCTTATCTCATTTGTATGAATAAAATGGTAATCCATTTTCCTGAAAAACATATTTGTCTTACTTTCGAGTCTAGATGTTTGTAAGTTATTTTTCATGAGTCTGGTGTTTATATATTTTTTAACTGAGTCTTATGTTTGTATTTTTTTTTAGTCATATCTTTGCATTTTTTTTACATTTAATATATTATAATAAATGAATTTTAAGTTTTACAAAATTTGAATAGTAATATTTAAATTGACTAATTACTTAAACTTAATTGATAGATATTTTTATTATTAATCTAAAATGAAATAACTTAAAGATAGAAATTTAAATACAATAAGTAAAGTATAAGAAATTTAAATAGAAACATAAAAAATAAAGGGTCCCCCAATTTAATCCATGGGCCAGCTATATTTAATTAGCTCTTTAGTCCAAAAATCAACATTGTTTTTGTTCTTTAGTCCTTTAGAAGGGGATTGTTAGAGATGACCTTCCAAGATAGAGAGATGAAAGTAGCCAATTGATTTTGGATGAGATCAAATGTTGGAGGCTCACTCTGGCCCAATGGGCCACCTGTCTTTTTTAGCCCGGGATTAAGCCCAATGTTTAGAAAGTCTCCTTTTACTCGTTGGACTATGATTTCATAACTTTGTTGGACTATAATTCCATGCGTTTGTATGTTTTAAATAAATAATTCCATGCGTTTGTAAATATTAAATAAATATTCCGCTGTAAAATAAAGCTAACTCAATCAGGGTTAAATCACAACCCAATACCCGACCATAGTCGAACAAAAGTGTTTTTATGAGCTGGATATCAAGGATCGGTCAAACTCACGGACAATAACGTGACACGTGGGCGGTTAGATTTCGATTGAACCATCTTACGCATCGTTGTTAGGTTAAAATTAGGGTTAGCCTCGCCTCGCTTCTCACACAGCGGCACAGCCTTCGTTTCTTATTCTCGTCAATCTCCATTTTTTCTTCCCCTTCTCGTCGATTTTTGTACGACTGCTCGATCTGCGATCATGGAGACGGAGCGTGTGACGGAGTTTCCTTTCACTCACTTGGATCGCCGCCCTCGAAAGAGAGCGCGGTTGGGCTGGGATGTTCCTCAGGCCCCAAAGGTATAATCTTTATCCCTAAAATTTTATTTCTGGTGGTTTTGTTTTTTTGTCGCTGTGCTATTTGATGGGTCAATTTCTGTGGTTGGTGACAGTGCACCTCGTGATAAAATATTTTTACATTCAGGATCTGGTTTAAAAATTGGTTAATTTATTGGAAGATTTTATTAGAACTCAAGCCTTTCAGATCGGAGAATGGATATATTGGTTCATTATGTTTTTGGTAATTTTCAGCGATTATATGCTCTCCAAATTTTAAAATTTTGTTGGATGGATCCATATAATAAAAACTATGTTGTTTATGTTGTGCATATCCTCAAGCGTTTGAAGAAAACACTTAATTCTTCATGCGTTTGAAGAAAACTATGTTATTGATCACACAAAAAAATCCTCATGCGTTTGAAAACACTTAATTCTATAAAAATTAGTTTTTAATAGTTTTAATTTTTCTTTCTGAACAAGCTTTAAGTAGTATTGATATCAAAACTTCTATATTTATCTGGTATAACTAACAAATCTCAGTAGCCTCCTGTTAGATCTGTTGGAATATTTAACTTTACAATTTACTTTCTTATTTGAAGTTTTAATCTGGTGATGCTCATTTTTTTATTTAAGATTTTAATGTTGTAATCTTATACCTTCTTATATGAAAGTTTCCTGAGAGGATATCGATAGTTGTATATGTTTGTCATTGAGGATGGGTTCGTTCATTTTCTATGTTTTCGTGTGTTCTCATTTGTTTTGCTTGCAGAATATTCCCTCTTTTCCGTTGTAATGTACTAGGTTTGTAGTTATCAAGGTTATGAGATTCTGACATAAATTAAGAGGTCTGGCTGGGGAAGAATTTTGACTTAATTTGTTGAGTGGTACATGAATGGATGGCTGTGTGTAGGCTCAGGTAGGAATGTTTTGGGGACAAGAGCTTGGGAATGTGACAAACTTTGCATCTTTGATGGCACCCTCAGACCACACTACTATCTCACTATTTAATAAGGAAGTGGCACGAAATGGTTCTCCCCCATGGAGAGAGGATGACAAAGATGGGCATTACATGTTTTCGCTTGGAGAAAATTTAACATCTCGCTGTAATAACACCATCATCACATATATTTTGTTTTTCTGTTTTACTTTCATTGCTATTTTTTGGGTTTATTTTATCTTTTAACATCTTATGTTTCAATGGATTTCAGTGTTTGCTATTTTTTCTAGACATTACAATCTAGCATTCTAGCTGGTGTTAATTTATTTTTGTCACTTCTTGCAGACAAAATCCATAGCAAAATGGGTGAAGGTACCTTTGGTCAGGTTTTGGAATGCTGGGACAGAGAAAAGAAAGTAATGGTTGCCATAAAAATTGTTCGTGGGATTAATAAATATCGCGAAGCAGCAATGATTGAAATTGAAATGTTGCAACAGCTTGGTAAACAAGATAAAGGTGGCAACCGGTGAGTTTGTACCAAATTTTGAACTTTTTACTAATGCTGAGCATTTAAAGAATTTTTTTTTCTTCCTGAATTTAGAAATGTTAAATGGGCTCATTCCTTGCAGTTGTGTGCAATTACGGAACTGGTTTGACTATCGTAACCATATCTGTATTGTAAGTATAAGATTAATTTGTGATGGATTAATTTCCCCAGTTCACAAATAACATGGGGGTTAAAACTTGTGCGTGAATTTAAATGGTTTTAACAGGTGTTTGAGAAGCTTGGACCAAGCTTATACGATTTTCTCAAGAAAAACAATTACCGCTCATTTCCCATTGACCTTGTCCGTGAGATTGGAAGACAACTGTTGGAATGTCTAGCATGTGTGTAGTAATACCTAAGCTAGTCTTTTTCAATCTGTCATATATATTGCATTTCAAGTTTTGTTTATTTCTATATGCTGCAATGATACTACCACTCATATTATTAGAGTAATTAATATTGAACCAGTATTAATCACGTCCTATGGACATTGACATGCTCATTGACACTTCCTGGGAAATAACTGTAGTATAGGTTCTGTTGTTTTTCACTTCTTGGTCCTACTTACTGATGGTTTTGCTATTTCTATGCAGTTATGCATGATCTTCGTCTTATACATACCGACTTGAAGCAAGAGAATGTACTGCTAGTTTCTCAAGACTACGTTAAAGTTCCTGATTACAACAAGGTATTTACCAACTTTTTTTTTTTCAATTATTTGGTCTTCACTGCTATTTTTTGTTGTTGGATTTTTCATTTTTATATTTTAAATCAATCCTCCTAACGATTTATTAATTTGTTAACTCCAGAGCTCATCTCGGTCGCCCAGAGATAGCTCCTATTTTAAAAGAATACCAAAGTCGAGTGCCATTAAGGTTATTGATTTTGGTAGCACAACTTATGAGCGTGAAGATCAAAACTATATTGTATCAACACGACATTATCGAGCACCGGAAGTTATTCTTGGTGAGTGTGAACTCATTTTGTGGAGATGTCTATTGATGCAAGTCTGCAAGTATACGTAATATTATAATGTTTTTGTAGGACTGGGATGGAGCTACCCTTGTGATGTATGGAGCATTGGTTGTATATTAGTGGAGTTGTGCACGGTTTGTCTGCTAACTTAATGTTTTTTCTTATGAATATCCTGTTGTACATAGTACAAGTCATATTTATAGGATTTGTGCTCTCATTTGCACAGGGTGAGGCTTTGTTCCAGACCCATGAGAATTTGGAGCACCTTGCCATGATGGAGCGGGTACTTGGTCCCCTTCCCCAGTACATGCTGAAGAGATCCGAGTAAGTGAACATTCTATCCTTTGTCCGTAATTTGTTCTGAAGCATGTGGTTCATAAATGTTCTTACTTGGCCTTGCTCATGAAAATTGACAGCCGACATGCTGATAAGTATGTTAGGAGGGGTAGATTAGATTGGCCAGAGGGTGCAGCCTCTAGAGAGAGTATAAGAGCTGTTCAGAAGCTACCTCGTCTTCAGGTTTGTGTTTGATTTCCTGAGTCTAGGTCACATCCAGTGCAAATTGTTAGAACTTGAATGTTAAACTGAGTTTACTCTATTATTTCTGCAGAATCTTGTGATGCAGCATGTAGATCATTCAGCTGGGGACCTTATTCACCTTTTGCAGGGTCTGCTTAGGTACGACCCTTCTGATAGGCTTTCAGCGCGGGAAGCCCTCAGACATTCTTTTTTCACCAAGGACAACATCAGGAGATGAAAAGAGTATTTTGTTGCTTCTTGCTGTGTGTAGTGTACACGCGGCTGGGCCAAAATGCAGCTGTCTTGAAGACAACGTTCTCCTGTAGATATCCAAATTCACTGATGATTAACCCAATGGCTGATACCGCCAAGCGCTAGTCAACTTTTTGCAAGTTTTGCAAAGTTTATTTGTACATAACTGAGTTTGAAATAATAAACAAGAGTCTCACATCGTTGTTATATAATTTCATACATCTTTTTTTTTTTTTGTAAGCTGCGGTTGGAAACGAGAGATTATTTGTGGTGTCCCAGGCTACTCGGCCTCTCTAATTAGACAACATGTATGAGTGTCAAATGCATAAAGCCCTTGGTTTGTTGCGTCAATCAAATTAAGCCCTTTGTATACGCCGTTTGTGTTGTCTTATGTTCGAATATGAGATGCCCATTTGAGATGTGGTATCCATGTACTGAAAGTAAAACATTGAAAAGAAACCAACTTTGACACAATGTCTAATCAATCTTCTCTACCTCCCTTCACCTTTTGTTTAATCTATAAAATTTCAGACTATTGAATCGCAGGTGATATCTCGTAAGCTTTGATTTGGATTAATTTATGGAGACAATTAGCCGGAATTTTCTTGCCACTTTAGTTAAGTAACTGATCTCTGCGTCTCTGATATTTTAGAACATTATGGGGGATGAGTAGGTGTTGGCCGTCGGCTGGAAGGAAGGGGAAAAGAATTTCGGGTGGGTTTTGGTCGGCAGGGACAGGCAATTAGGAGCGTTAATAGGTTGGCACTGATTGGACCGGAAGCCGATTTTTCGGTCTTTTTAGAGGGGTTTTTTAGCCTTTTTGGAAGGATGAAGACTATTCTTCTGCCCTTTTCCTTTCATTTTTTCTTCCTTTTATTTCCTTTTTCTCCACCACAAGTTTCCCTTTCATCATCCATTTTCTTTCTTTTGGTTCGTTTACCAATCAAAGTAAATAGGGTAGGCCAAATTGAATAGGATAGGCTTTCCCGATTAATGCTAGGTAGAGGTTTTTGTCATCTGTTGTTCATATGAAATTTTTTTCTTTAGGGCCCTCTAGGCTTCCATGATATTCAGATTAGCAAATTCAACCTCATTTTTATTATCTGAACTTATTATCATCAAATTATCATTCATTCTATGTACTTCTCGTTCTTCTACAAGAATTTTGAGTTCTATAGGGAAGTCCAACGAGCTTTTATTGTTGGTTAGGTTTCTAACCAACTCCATTGCCTCAATTGTCCGTTCTTTGGAAAACATTCTTCTGTGTTACAAATATTCTATGCCCATAATTTGTTTTAACCAAATTTCGGGTGTCCATAAATTGTTTGGCAATTTATGTTGTATGGATCACACTATCAACCTATTGTGTTACGAGATTGATACTCAAAGAATTTTTTTTTGTTGATGGAAGGGTTTCTTCTGGAATGTCACTGTCGATTGTTTTTTTTAACAATCAAATCTGATATGATTGAAAACATTTCTCCCTTTCTTTCCAATTGAGTGTGCTTATTATAGAGAAAATTAGATAATTATTCCATTTAAAAATTTTGACCGCGCCATAAACCGTTATTTTGATAAATGCCGACAAAATCTTTAAGTTGATGAAAATTAAAACTTAGGAAAATTATCTTATTAGTAATTCCCCAACCAATTGTATCAACATCTAAATGTTCATACGTTAGAACAAAGGAAAGTCTTCAAAAGTTATCTACCAAATTATATTTTCGTGGTTTCAAAAATATAAATCTCAACTCCTTTCCAGATGGTCCAAAATTCTTTCTCATATGTTACCCAAAAATTTCAAGAGACATTATTTGGCGAGCAAGTTCAAAAAGACAAATTCATCTAACTTTCTTGAAAACAGAAGCCATATGTTCATTTTGAAAATTTCTGTTAGTTGAAAAAAAAATTCAAAATTAAAATCTTCATTCCAATCCATTTGAAAGATAATTGGGTCATATGTATTTTGAACTCTTTATTTTCTTTATGGATGTAGGATTTCTATATTTCATGGATTTCTTCATATAAATTGCTTTATATTTCAGAATTGAAGAAGACTTTTACTTTTGAGCTGGATTCTCCACCCATTTGTTTGGCATTCAAGTAATTGTTGAAAGCTTTTGTTTATATGTGCATGACAATCGAACTAGTTGTTGTAGATTTCTGGTTGGAACTCTTGATACACAACATATATTTTTTGAGCAAATGGTTTTTTTTCTTCTTAAAATTGTATTCCAGGACTGTTTACCCTAGTCCATTTCATGCACAACACAAATCACTTGTTTTAGTGTTCTTTCATACTAAGAAAATCTACACTGAAATTGTTAGTTCTCTTTGTATGTTCAATCTCAAAACTATACTGGGAAATAAGATGATACCATTTCAAACGTCGACTATCAGTTATGGCTTGTTTATTAATAAAAAAAATCATGAATTGCTTGATTATCACTTCTGAGAATAAAAACTTCTAATGTCAAATAAATAATAAATCTTTTTATGGCAAGTTTCATGGCTAAAAGTTCTTTTTCAAAGGTAATATATTCTACCTCATTTGATTTGAATTTACCTGAATTGTAACCACACATTAATTCTTCTTGTTGAATTTTTTTTTGGGTATTGTGGCTTTTAACGGCTTAGTACAATTTTTTTTTACGACATATCTGTATCATTCCAATGAACTTTTGGAACACAACTTCAACATAAATACAAGGCATTTGTTTCTAAAATTAGTTTATCACCTGTTTTAGGAAAATAAACCTGTGAAATCTTTGTTAGATTCTTTTTATATCTATTTCTAAAGTTAGTTTATCACCTGTTTTAGGAAAATAAAACTGTGCAATCTTTCTTAGATCATTTTTATACTTTTAATTAATTCTGAGCCTTCGTGTGTCCAATTAATTTTTTATCCTTCTTTAGTTTTTCTATAAGAGGAACTCCTTTTTGTGATAAGTTTTTTTTTTTATGAAACTTTGTCCGTAATTTATGATTTCTAAAACACTTTGTAATTATTTTTTATTTTTTATTTCTTCAGGAAAATCTCTTATTTTTGAGATTATATGTTCTTGAAGTTTTATATATGATAATCTAGGGTAATTCCTAAAAAATATATAGACTCGTTTTCTACCACTATCTTTTTAGGGGAAAGGATTATCCCATGGTTTTGGAATGTTTTACACAAGATTTGTAGATGCCGCATGTGATCCTCTTTTGGTTTAGAGAGCATACAAATATCTTCTAAGTAGACAACACAAAAATCTTAATAGTCCTTAAAGATTTTAACCATAACCTTTGATATATTTGATGTGCTATGTTTAGGCTAAAATACATAATGGTCCATTGGTAATGACTGCTAGGTGTACTAAAGGCAATTAAAGTGTTTGAATATTTAGTTAATTTTATCTGTCAAAAGCCTGACTTACAATCAAACTTACTCAAAATTTTAGCACACTCAGTTTGGTTAACTAAGACATCTTTTCTAGGAATAAAATAGCCATCAAATTCAAGTTGTTCAATCAACCGTTTATAATTAATGACCATTCTAGTTTTTTCTCTTTTTATCCATGCATGGCTTCTTACCATAAATGCAGGACTAGAATGAAAATTTATAGTTTTTTCGATGAGTACTTTCTCTAGAAATTCTTTTATCTGGAAATTGAATTCATCAATATCCGTTATAGTATAAATCATTGGTTTGACTCTAATTATAACATTAAAATCTCTTAGTTTAGGAGAACAAAATCTATGGCTTCTAGACCATAATTTTAGTGGATCTTCTCTAAGGTTTTCTTCAAGTATTTTATATATCGAGTGATTTGTTTCTAATTAGAAATTTTCTTCTACTTGTTATAGGATTGATGTTAGGTAACCACGCTGGACTAGCGCAAATCCGAATGTGCATTTATATTAGGCTTTTTACTAAATATGCCATATGAACATCAAGTTAAGTCTCAAAATGCCTCATAAACACGATTTTGGCCGATAATGCCTTATGAACATGATTTTTGTCCGAATATGCCCCTTAGACGTCTAATTTCACTTATTTCTGTTAAGTTGTCTCAATATGCCCCTTATACATCTAATTTCACTGAGTTCTGTTTAGTTGAAGGGGCAAATTTGTCCAAAATTTGAGTGGCCAAATAAAGAATTGGCATAGCTGATTTGGGAAAACAAATAAGGGAAATTCAACCAGAGAAATCAAGTAAACTAAAAAATTTAAAACTATTAAGACAAATCAATAAAATGGTGGGCTCATACATCTACATGTAGCTACTTCCTGCTTGTGTAAAAGCATACAAGCTCATGACAGTGGAGTGGGGCAATGAAGTAGGAACGCGAGAGGAAGAAGATGAACAAAACGAGGTAAGCACTTAGACAACACACACTCACACCCCCACACACACCCACACCCGCACCCACGCCCACACTCACACCCACAAAAACATAATTAAATGAATTAAAATCTTTTTTTTTTTTCATCGAAACCGCGTTTCTAAGCAATGACTGTAATCTTTTACAATGCAAGTAATGACTCTTAGCTGACATACCTCTGGAACTGAGAGCTTAAGGCGAAACTTGGGACCATCATAGTGGTGCAAGACTGGCCTGAAGGAATCTTCTTCCAAAGCCTTGCAGGGTTTTCTAACACAGATCCTTACTTAATAATGAATTTAAATGAGTCTCTGTCAATATGTTGGATACATTCCTAAAATCAAAAGAACAAAGCCTCCAAAGTATTGTTTCAAATTCTATACCTTAGTAGGAAATCTTCCCTCGACTTTACATTTCTTGGCTTTCCATACAGTTGGTGATCAATGTTTGAACCACCAAAGCTACCTGTCTGCACAAAATCAATTGAGAGGGGGGATGATAAGAAAATATAATACTCCATCCACTATACATTAATCTATTACTTGAAAGAATATTGCAGCCAAAACGTATGAATATACACATGGGAAGTTTGAAAACAAACCTCGAAAATTCCATGCAGTTGGTGAGTTGCAGGTGTGGATGTGTTGTGCAAGTATTTATTTAGTTTAAAGTCATTTCTTGGAAACGCGGTTTCGATGAAAAAGAATTCTGAGACCTCGTGCAATACTCCAAATCAATCCAGAACAACGAAATCGTCACGAGTCACTTGGACCTTAACAGGGATGTTCACGGGTTTTCTCCTCCTCTAACCGCCACCGTGCACGGCGGGCATACACGACTGCACCACCATACTCCTCCCCTGCCCCTCTCTCTTTTTTGTTCACAAGGTAAGCAAAATGGATGAAGATCGAAGGAAATTAATGGGGGAATTCTTCTCTATTTTCCTCTGTTTTGTACAGCCACAAACACACCCGTGCACAAATTTAAAACCCGTAGAGACTTCTACACCCATCCAGTATCTGCCAGGTGTCCAAAACCTGTGGACACACCATTCAAAGCAAGCCAAGTGTCCCACTTCCATTGGGCACATATCCCAAGGCAGAAAATGTCCAGAATGCCCCTTGCTACCCAAATTACCGTTTTGCCCCTTGTACATTTAGACCCATAACTAAACTATCCGAAGTCCGATAATGACGTGCCGCCTGTCATTGTACTCAGGTCATCGAGACCTTCCTAACGGTCCTTGAAGTTCATGAAAATGTCAAGTCGTTTGAAAAGTCAACAAAATGCCCCTTATTAACCAAAATTACCAAAATGCCCTCAACCTTCCAAACGTCATAACTTCCTCCTCGGTTGTTGGAATCGGACATGCCACCTGTTTATGAACTCGTGACTTCCCAAACTACGTCACGGTCATCAGTCAAAGTCCTTTTGACCGCCGATCAAAAAGTCAACATTTTGCCCATTCTAAGGGCAAAATCGTCATTTCGCATCGTCCGTCCAAACGCCTCCTACTAATCACCAATTAACTGCACTAATCCGTCATTAACACTAATCTAATCCTTATTTACGGAACGGGTCGTTACACGGTCTCCTCTCCCTTTTTCATTCACGGTTTAAGCCCATCAAGTGAGGTTGTGGGGTGTTTGTGAGGGGTGGGTTGCAGGGTTTATGGGTTCCGGGTTGGTTTAGATGATTGGAACAGATGATGAAGGAAGGTGCATGAATGTGGGGTGGTAAGCAATGGATGAGTGACAAGTGGTGGTAAGCAATGGATGAGTGACACTTGTCACTCATCCATTGGGCCAATTCAAAATATCTAGGCCCCACTTAGAACAAAAATCAATTTTTGCCTCATAAAACATGCCACTGTAAATAGTTCCTCGGAACTTCCGTGAAACGTAACTTTTATGTCGAACGTCCGATTTCGACGTGTCACCTGTCTACGGACTCGTGACGTCCCGATCTACGTAACGGTCCTTGGCCCTCGGCATCGAACCTCCCGGGTCAAAAGTCAACTTTTTGGCCTCTTTTAGGGGCAAAATCGTAATTTTTCCCTGAACGTCCGCTAATCCTCGGTTAATTCGTAATTAGTCCTAATTAATCCTTAAAATTAGGGATGGGTCGGTACATACATGATCGGGTTTGAGGCCCAGTTAGCTTATGAAATGGAATTTCGAGCCAAGTCCCTTGGATTTGGAAATTGGATTTGTGGTAATGATTTATGAAAGTTATACTTCGGGCACGAGACCCAATTGTGAATTTACGATGGTTTTATGGAAATCCTGGGCATAGGTCCCTTTGAACAGTTTTGAGATGATTTATGAAATGATTTTCCATATACCATCCTCATGAGCGGTTGCTCTCCAGACGTCCCGTAGTATCCTGGAGTGGTTGGTTGTCTCCTCCGGACGTCTCGTAGTATCCCGGAGTAGTCACAACATACTACTTGAGAGGGGCTGCTCTGAGGCGCAGCTCATGATCATGAGTGCATTTATGGTTGATACCTCTAGGGAGGGTTATGATCTGCGGATCATTGACTTGGGTGGACTCTTGGGAGACTCGGGATTGAGACCGCGAGTAGCACGCGTAGCTTAGAAAACTGTGATAGTGGTATTGATTAGGCATCAGGGATGCCGATGATTGGTGTTGGGTTGAGTTCCCACATGATTGGTTTTGGGCTGAGTTCCCACATGATTTGGATTTACGGTTTTGGGCTGAGTGCCCATACGATTGGTTTTGTGGTTTTGGGCTAAGTCCCTCGGAATTTGAGGAAGGAAATGACTTTGATTTTACAAACGGTTTTTATTACATTTGATTTGATTGAGGTAACATGTTTTCGAATGCATGCATCCTTTTTCGTGAAGGGCATAAATGTCATTTGTTAAATGAGTTTTATTAAATTATTTATTTTCGTCCACTCACAGCTTTTAATGGTTTTTAATGCCCTTCAGGTTGATCGCGGATGCGGGTTGTAACAGAGACCGAGACATCACACTCCTCCACTGATCCTGACGCGCTCTAGAAGCCTCGAATGGGTTGAGGTTTCGAGTTATCCCTTGTCTGACACTTCGTGTCAGACGGGAGCATGGCACATCCGGCGTTAATGAGATGAGTCGTGTCATATTTCCCAATGTGCATGTAAATCACAATTCTATGTCTCTCACTCTAAACAACGAGTTTGTTGAAATTCAAGTTGCTTTAACAGCATAAATATAAATGCACATTCAGGTTTGCGTCAGTCCAACGTAGTGACCCAGCCCCTCATACAACAAGTAGAAGAAAATTTGCAATTAGTAATAAACCACTGAATATATAAAATACTTGAAGAAAACTTAAGAAGAACCATTAAAATTATGGTCTACTAGAATTGATATTGATGAATTCAATATCCATATAAGTTTTTATTCTCGAAACGAATAATCAAGCAGTTTGTGATTTTTTTATCAATAAATGAGTCATAACCGACGGCCGACATTTGAAATGGTATCATATTATTTCCCTATATAGTTTTGAGATTGAACATATAAAGGGAACTAACAATTCATTGCAGATTTTCTTAGTAGTGAAGATCCCTAAAACGAGTTATTTATATTGTGCAGGAAATAAATAAAGGTAAACAGCCCTAGAATACAGTTGTAAGGAAAAAATTCTGCTAAAAAAATATATGTTGTGTATCAAGGGTTTCAACCAGGAATCTACAATAACTGGTCTGCTTTCCATGCACATGTAAACAAACATCATGGAGCAGGTCATGAAAACTATGAAGCAGCAATAAAAACTTTCAACAATCACTTGAATGTCAAACAAATGGCAAGAGATTCCAACTCAGAAGTAAAAAAGTTCTTCGATCTTAGAATATAAAGCAATTTATATGAAGAAATCAATGGAATATGGAAATCTCATATTCATAAAGAAAATAAAGAGTTTAGAAAACATATGACCAAATTATCTTTCAAATTAGATGGAAAATCAGCTAAATTTGAAAATATTATAAAAGAAGAAGAATAAGATTTTTTTTTTCGATAAAACGTGAAAATGTTTTGTTAAAAAATTTTGGAATCCAAATCATTAAACACATGGATTGGATTGAAGATTTTAATTTTTTAAAAAATCAATATTTTTCTTCAACTGACAGAAATTCTTCAAAATGAACATATGACTTCTATTTTCAAGAAAATCAGAAGAGCCAAATAATGCCACCTCAAGTTTTTGGTAACATAAAAAAAAATTTGGACCATCAGAAGACGATTGTGGATTTATATTTTCGAAACCACGAAAATAAAAATTTGGTTGATAGCTTTCCAAGACTTTCCTTTGTTCTAACAGATAAACATTGGGATGTTGACACAATTGACTAGGGAATTACTAACAAGGTAATTTTCCAAATTTTTAATTTTCATCAACGTAAAGATTTTCCGACATTTATATAAAAAAAAATGGTTTATGACGAGGTCAAAAAATTAAAATGCAATAAATATCTAACTTTCTCTATAATACGCACACTAGGTGGGAGAAAAATAGGTGAAAACCTTATCAGATTTGGTTGTTAACAGAAACAATCGACAGTGACATTTCAGAATAAATCCTTCCAAAAACAAAACAAATTGATTCAAGTCTCAATCTGATAACATAATGAGTGGATGGTGTCATCCATACAACAAAAATTGCTAAACAATTTGTGGACTCCTGAAATTTGGTTAGGTAATGACGAGTTGGTGGTGTGTCATCCATACAACAAAAATTGCCAAACAATTTTTCGACTCCCGAAATTTGGTTAAAACAACTGATGGACGGAGAATATTTGTAACAAACTTGCTATCTAACGGAACGTTTTCTGAAGAATAGAAAATTGGGGCAATGGAGTTGATTAAAAATCTAACCAAGAATAGAAGCTCTTTGAAGTTCCCTATGGAACTCGAAATTCTTGTGATAATTTGATGACAACAAGTTCAGATAATGAAGACGAGGATGAATAAGCTAATCTTGAATAACATCATGAGAGCGTAGAGGACCCGAAAGAAACAAATTTTATCGGAACAACAGATGACAACTTCCCCTATCTAACCTAATTAATGGGGAAACCTACCCTATTCAATTTGGCCTATCATATTTTCTTTGATTGGTAAACAAAACAAATCAAAAGAACAAAAAGAAACGGATGATGAAAGGGAAGCTCGTGGTGGAGAAAAAGGAAAGAAAAGAAAGAAAAAATGAAAGGGAAAATGATGGAAGGGAAAGGACCGACGAACAGTTTCCATCCTTCTAAAAAGACCAAAAAACCTTCTAAAAAGACTGAAAGATTGGCATCGGTTCCAATCGGTGGTGCGGGATACGTGATAGGGAAAAAGGGTATCATTTAGGAGATGTTAGGTTATTTTATGAGGTCCAATGTCGTCTTTTAAGAGCAATCGAACTGATAGCTATATGTCTTGTTAGAGTCTAGATTGAAGACTAATAAAAATGTCTCGTTTGAAGTTTGCACACAGATCTCACACTACTATACCAGAGACCATTTAAGTAAAAAATTAAAAATTAAAAAGCCAAGTTTAAAACACAATTACCCAGCCTAACGCAACTTAGCCTCACTAAACACGTGCTTAAAGGAAATAAACATTATTCAATGAGGAGCACGTGCGAAGTAATGCCTAAAACATGTGGACCTGACGCCTAGCATGCGTAAAGCATGTCAGTAGCAAGTAAGACATGGAATAAACAAAAATCACTATCACAAAGCAACCACTCTGATTCTATAGATTCTTTTTTTAATATTTTTAAAAAAATAAATAACTTTATCTCCTTTTGAAAAATTTACTACGAGCAGTAATATGCTCAGTAATTTTTCCCGATAATCATCTTATGCGCAGTCATATGCATCATCTTGGTGACTTGGTGGTATTTGTTCATCAGCTGAACTTAAGTCAGAGGAATGCTGTTCTCTTTTAAAAGACTTTTCAGTTTAAATGTATTATAAACTCAATTCGAATGCGCACGTTGAATCATACTCTCATTATTCGCTCACGTTGCACTTTAAATCAGTTGAGTTAGCTCACTCAATACATTTTTCATTTAATTTGTTAAGTGGGCGTTCCAAAAAATGTTAAATTGACTATATCACCGCACTTCCTTCTTCTCTTTCACGGTCACTCTCAATATTCATTGTCTTCCCTGAGATAAACATGAAAGCGTTTATAGCAAAGCCTAGACCCTCGATGATTCAGCTTCAATGACACCATCTTCCTGCACCGAGAAGCTGGGCCGGATCGTCGAGAAGCTCATACCCTCTCTTCACCATCGTGGTCGAGAGGCTCAAACCCCATATTGCCCTTTCCAAATTAATTCTCACCTGAAATTATTCAAAATCCACATGTATCGCTACCAACTAACAAATTGAACTGAAAAAGGTGTTGAATGGGCCACCTCGACTTTTAAAGGTGTAATGTGAGCTAATAATGAAAATATGGTGAAATATGGACTTTCAATATAGTTTAGAGTAAGAGTGACAATTTTTGACACAACTTGATACACGTGTAAAAAGCAAATATGAGACCTAATAAATGAAAATATAAAAAAATTGTACATGTGTATGAAAATTAAATTTGCATAGAGTCACATGGCCAGCTTTGTGTAATTATTAAATTAAAAATTGATATGTGACTATCAAATTATTGTGAGATCGACACAAAAATTATGATTTTTTTTGTTATCAGAAACATGGGATATTCAGTCAAATAAAAAGTGCCGGAATACAGAACAATCTGGAAAAAGGAAAAACATAGGAAAACAAACTATGAATGGAGTTGGAGTAAAGATGTATGACATACCATAAAAACATCCACTACTTGGCCTGAAAAGAAAAAACTTAGCGAGGGGGGCAAGGGAGCCCATCATTGTTTAAACAAACACTAAGAAGGATGGAGGGTGGTCGATCTAGACTTCCCTCCACATTCTTCGTTGGGTTTGAGTAGCTAAGGTATCAACTACCTTGTTAGAACTCTGAGGGATCCAATGGAAGCGGATTCGCTCAAAATATGGACGATGAGCTCGGAGTTGAGAGATAATGGGGATAATTTCCAAGTTACCACGAGCAATGCTACTAGAAGTACATTTGATTAGAGCAAGAGAGTCTGATTCCACAATGACGTCAAGATAGCCTTGGGTGCGAGCAAATTCCACTCTGGTTAGGACATTCCAAGCTTCAGCAATTAGAACATTCTCTGTCCTTCTAGCCTCACTAATAGCACCACAGAAAACACCCTCCGAGTTTCGAATGATGGCCCCAACTCCAGCAGGTACCTCTGAGTTTAACCAGGAGGCATCACAATTGACCTTCATGACTGAGGCTGATGGAGGGCACCAATAATCAGTAGTAACCTGAGAATTGTGAGTAGGCCCCGAAGGGCACCCAAAGGGAACAAGGGAGCTCCAGAATTCATAGATATACCTGTATATGGTCTGAATGATGAGAGAAGGATTGAACGGGCATCCTTCAAATAGAAGTTTACAACGGTGTTTCTAGATTTTGCAGCAAGTAAAGGCAACAATAGACACTATACAACTATGATTCCCACCCATACCCACGGAGGGGGACAAGATGGTACTTAGCCAATGTGATGACCCGTTCCGAATTATCGAGATTAATTAAAAAGTAATGACGGATTAGCGAGGCTAATCGGGGAGTAACCGAGGATTAACGGATATTTAGGGTGAAATTTTGATTTTGCCCTTGAACGAGGACAAAACGTTGACTTTTGACCCGGGTGGTCCGATGGTCGAGGGCCGAGGACCGTTACATAGATCGAGTCGAAACGAGTCCGTAGACAAACGGCACGTCAAAATCGGACGTTCGACGGAAAAGTTACGGTTCACAAAACTTTCAATGAACTATTTACGACGGCTCATTTTACGAGGCAAAAATGGGACGTTTGTCCTGAGTAGGCCCCAAATATTTTAAATTGGCCCAATGGATGAGTGATAAGTGTCACTCATCCATTGCTTAGCATCCCACGTACATCCATCGTTCATCCCTTTCTGTTTCATTCCCCCCTAACCTGAGAACCCACAAAGCCCAACCCCATTTCTCCCTTCCCCTGAGATGCTTAAGTGGACTTGGGAGGTTGAGTGAGAGACAGAGAGGTGCTGACGAGCCAGGAGACGACAAGGGGGCAGCAGGACCGCCGTCCACTGCGGAGGAAAGGTAAAACCGTAGCCCAGTTATGTTTTTGAATTCAATTTTTCGATTGGGACATTAGGAACGTGGTATGAGGATATGGGAATATTTATTGGGTTCAGAGAGGTGTGTGGGAAGGACTTTGGACGGAGGAGAAGGGCTGAACAGCCCAGGGGACTGCTGGGAAAAACAGGGGCCATGGGGTTCGAATTACACAGATGGGTTTTAGGTGTTTTTCCTTAGGTTTAATTATATGAATAGATAAATAACGATGAGACAGAGAGAATGGCATTGGAAGGGAAGAAAAAGGAGGAAAAATGGAGAAGTTATGGGGTCGGACAGGTCACGTCGGTCCAGTTGGACCGACCGAACCGCTGAACCGACCAGACTGGGTTCATACGAGGTAGGAGATGAGTACTGTGCAGGCGCGTGGCTCCCACGCACAGGGGCCTTGGGCAGTGCATGGGGGAACGTGGGCTAACCTTTGGGTGTGGTTCAAACATGTGAAATCATCTATTCGATGTAATGAACATTTTGGAACAAGTTTCTAGTCAATCAGACACCGTTTCGATATAGTTCGGGGCGTTTGAAGGTTTAGGATCGAGTTTAAAAATAGTGAAAAAAATCGGGAAAATTACGGAGCTTTAATGAGGGGTTATTTAAGTAGTTAGTAACCCTCTAAAATATTTTGGACAGGTTCGAGAACACCGAAGACGGTGATTGGCCTGGGAAGGGCATATGGCATGCGTATCGAGGCTCGGCTTCAGAGCGTCTGTGAGTGGACTTGTTTTATGAATTCGATGCATGCATAAATATTTATAAATGTTTTAAATACATTTTTTGGGATGTCATGAGTGCATTTGTTTGTGGTAGCTAGTATTTACATAATTGCACGTATTTCGATATTTTCGGCTTTATGTTGTGCCTTTACGTACGTGATTGTATTTCAATGAGGGTTTAATGAAATGATTTTAGATTTAGAAATATGGAATCGGGAATGAGACCCATTTTATTTACGAACCATTGGACTTAGATTCCATTTGATTTGATGAGAAATCCAACCGGAGCCCCATTTGAGTTATATGATCAGGCCGAGGGCCTCGTTGGTTTACGAAATCGGGCTTGAGGCCCAATTGAGTTATGAAATCAGGCTTCAGTCCCAGTTAATTCTAGTATCGGTCTTGAGGCTCAGTTGAATGTGAAGCTGGGCTTGAGTCCCCGTTCATTTATGGTATCGGGCTTGAGGCCCCGTTAGTTGTGATATCGGGCTAAAAGCTCAGTTGATTGTGAAATCGGGCTCGAGGCCCCGTTATTGTGGTATCGGAATTGAGTCCCAGTTATGGTTTATGAAATGAGAATTCAAATTTGAGACCCTATTGAAACATGGATTTAGGCTGAGGCCTGTGAAAGTGGATTTGAATCGGATTCAAGGAATCCTATTGAGATGTTTGGGTCTGAGACCCAGTTGAACCAAGATTTGGAAGAAAATATAATATGATGTATATACCCTCCGACATGAGTTGATTGGTCTCCTCTAGACGTGTCGACCTAGAGAGTCACGATCCACTACTCGGAATGAGTAATCCCCAGAGTGAGCACATTCCAGGAGTGGGAGATATGATATGGTCTCGGACTGGGTCCGGAGACAGTCATCCAGATGTCGTAGATCCTGGATGTTGGACAGAGCCTCCCAGATGTAGAATTCCTGGGGGTAGACTCGGAATGAGACCCCGAGTAGTATGCATACTTATAGACTTAAATCGTGATAGATATTGGGGATTAGTTCCCTAGAGGTTGTGTGCCCCGAGTTGGCATCTGAGATGCCGATGATGGGTTATATATATGAGATTTCATGGAAAGTAGTTTGGGGAAGAAACCCCGTGTTCTATGTTTTGGATATGGATTTGGGCTGAGACCTTACTGAGTTATGGCTTCGTTTGAGAAGCGGTTTGCAAATGTGTTTTGAAGTGTAAAAGAAAACTGGTTTTATGAGGTTTACAGAGAACGGTTTTGGGCCAAGGCCCTAATAGTTTTGAGAATGTTTTGATAAATAGTTTTCGAATGCATGCATGCTTTTTTTAGTGAAAGACATAAATATCTTCTTGTGAAAATGTTTTTATAAACTTTTTGTTTTGTCCACTCACAACTTTTGATGCTTTGAATGCCCTTAAGGTTTATCGCGGATGCGGGCTGTAGCAGAGACCGAGACATCACACTCCTCCTCCGGATCCTGGCGCTCTCTGTAAGCCCCGAGCGGGCTTAAGACGGATTTATCCCTGGTTTGACACTTTGTGTCAGACGGAATCAGGCATGTCCCACGTTAATCTCGGAGGGTTAGGGACGGGTCTTGATAACCAAGCTAAAGGATGTCACTTGGGAGACGTCAATCTGGTAATTAAAGAGACCCACAAACCAAATGCAAGTCACATTGAGACAGAGAAGTAGAAGGTGCTCTATGGTTTCTGGATAAAACTCACAGATAGGACACACTTTATAGTGACTCAAGTGACGACGAAAGAGGTTTGCCCGAGTGGGGAGGAAACCACGGAAAGTCTTACACATGAAATTGATGACTCACGAATGTGCTTTCAACATCCAAATAATCTTCCAAAGGCCCGTTGGGAACACAGCAGAACTAGATGGCCTGAAAAGAGCAAGAGAACTAGGAGGTGGTGAATTAACCCGAAGCCAGAAGTAACCAGATTTCACGCTATACTCACCCATCTTGCAATGTGTATAGATGAGCCGGTCCTTGTCCTCCGAGTTCCCAAGGAGGATAAATCGAATAGTCTCACAATCAGCTATGGATATCAGAGACTCAATGACCGCAAGGTTCCAAAAGTGGGAGGTTGAGTCAATCAGTGAGGAGATAGGCTGGGATAAGTAATCAGTCCCATCAGGAGCAGGGGTAAGAAAGTCATTCGTGTTTCCTGAAAACCACCGATCAGTCCAAATTTTTATGTCAACCTCATTCAGAACTTGCCAACGGATGCCCTCAAGAATAATACTCGGCCTTCCAAAATACTAGTCCATGCCCAGGAGGCACGACTTCCCTTTCTCACCTCCCAGAAGTTTCCATTGGGAAAATACCTGCTCTTAAGCATCTGAGCCCAAAAGGAGTCCGAGTCGCGAATAAGTCTCCAACACTGTTTTGCTAGAAGAGCAAGGCTGAAATCCTCGAGATTCCTGAAGCCAATTCCCCCATCCGTCTTCGAAAGGCCCAACTCAGCCCAGCTAATCCAATGAATCTTATTATCGCTATCCGTTTGTTCCCACCAAAAATTTGCAAAATCAGAATCGATAGCATGGCAAACATTCTTAGGAAACTTAAAAACTGCCATGGAATATGCAAGGATAGCCTGAGCCACAACCTTAATAAGAATCTCCTTGTTGGCCTGAGAGAGGAACTTCTTCTTCCAACCATGAATTTTCTTTCGAATCCTCTCCCAAACAAAAATTAAGGCCTCATTTTTTGATCTGCCCCACAGTGTTGGTAGCCCAAGGTACTTACCGGGGTCCTCTGTAATTTCCATAGTCAGGATTGTGTTTAGCTCAGAGCGCAAGGAAAGGGGAGTGTTAGGGATAAAGAACATGTTGGACTTGTTATAGTTAACAAGCTGGCCATAAGCAATACAGTAAACCTGAAAAAGTTTGTGAACAACCAAGCTATTGTTTCAAGTAGCTTTCATGAAGACATGTGGACCTCTGATAAGACCTGACAGCTCGCCATATGGCACCAACCCATGTCTACCACGTGGCCTGACATGATGACCCTACCTCTCACGGGTCGACCTGCGAGACTATAACGGGTCACTCGACCTGGATTACTAACCCGATCCAATCTTCATCAAATCACGTCCAAATTCCACCCATCAATGCCAAACACGAACTCTTTCATCCAACCTATAACCTCGTTCCAGAACCTGTTCTTACGTCCAATCTCTCTATTTTTCAGCCCATCACACTCGTAAGGAAGCCAAGAAGACGATGAGCATCCATTTTGAGGTTCTAGCAGTTAAAACTCAAAACTTGAAAATCACAGCCCACGACTTGACAGGACCCGCCCCGATCCTCTCTGGGACCATATGGGGACGTGCCCTGCTCCCGTCTGACACCCAATAATTCATACCAATTTTGACCTCAAAACCTCAAATGAATAAATAATCAAATTAAAGTCATACATCAAATCCGAATTAAACAGATGTCAGACAAGGGATGAAATCCAAAATTACAAGTTGCGAGCACGACTCTAACATAAACCTGCGGGTACACCACCCAGCAGGGGTTCAGGTGCGCAGAAGTAGATCTATGCCTCAGCCTCAGGTTCCTCCTCTACCTCAGTATTACGACCTGGAGGGGTTACCAAAACATTAAGGGTGAGTGGACCGAAACTCAAGTTTATAAAATCATTTGATAAGTAAAACATATAATTTACCCCTCCGTTTTCCAAACATGCGTGCAACCGTATTTAAAACCATCAATCATATAATATGAACCATAACGCATATAATAAAACCATAAGTATAATTTTAGTTGATGCACTATACACTCCAATCCCGACATCCCTGATGTCTGACGTCCCTGACGTCCAATAAGGTCACAATCACAAGGCTACGCGTGCCACTCGGATCTCAATTCCGAGTTCAATTCCCGAACCCCGCTCGGGTGCAGCATCCCCGATGCTTAGCGTCATAGACGCTGGACGTACTAGACGTCCGTGACCTCTCCGGGGTACCTCATCCGGAGGAGACAATATAATATGAAAGGATCTATACAGTGCAGTACCAAATAGATTTTATTGATATCCACATGCAAAGCATATATATATATACATAGATAAAATCCGAACCAATCATTAAGTTTCATCAGACGGGTCTCAAGCCCAAATACCGTGAAACGTGCCATGACCATTTTTCCATATCATCAAAGCCATTATTGTTTTTAGCATGTGAATAAGTATAGTAAACCAGAAAACATTTATGCACGCAAGGGTTTAAGAAAATGGCCCACTCACAGTACGATCCCGCGGTGAACCTGCGCGTACGAACTTGTACCGGGATTATCGTACAATTCCAGTCAGTCCAAATCACATGTAAGTGTCACTACAAGTCTTTAAACGTTTAACCACAAAGTCCGAAATAGAAACCGGCTCAGGGAAGCCGTCCAACACGTTCCCCGAGGCAACCGGCCCTAAACTGACCCATCAAAAACTATCTCAGATCAACATGGTTATTTCACCAAAAATGTTCAGAATGATGAGAGGAATAAAAGTCATGTTGATCGTGATCGGAGATAAGCCCCAACGCGCCCTCACGCGCCGCCCAAAGTGGCTGCGCGTGAAAGTCACGCGCCTGACACTGTAGCTACAGTGTCAGCACCTTCACCCGTTTGTCTGTAATTCGGGCCTGCCACCCGCGGCTTGACCCGGTTAATTACCCATCAATTCCTACTCGATTCTCATCCAATTTGATCCTAACATGTTAATTAAACATCCAATTTAAGTTCTGGGTTATTAATTTGCCAAATCGAATCCTCAAATGGCCCTTCGACCCGTGATCATCCAAACGGGTTGATCACCCAAACTCACTGGTTTCTAAACCGAAATCAAATTAACCTTACATGAAGCATCATAGTATCACAACGAACTGGAAAACACACTCAATTGAATCAACACTCACCTGGAAGTAGTCGTCCAAACCTCTGAAATTCTTCTGAACACGGTAGTCACCGTCCCAGCTCACCCGTGGCTGATTGCCTTCGATTTTGATATGGTTGTGTTCTAAACACTCCCAGAAAGCTTACTCTGCGATTAGATTGGCCCAACACACCGTAGAAATCAAAAACCCGATTTCCCTCCAAAAATTCCCGAAATGGTTTCTCTCTGGTTCCTCTCTTATTTTCAGTCCTTTCAATACCAGAGTGAAGCTCACACACTATATAATCAGTTTTAATTAATTTCAAGCCATCCCAGAGGCTCGTGGGTGTCCAATTTTCCACTGAAAAATGTCCCCCGAAAAGCTTCGAACTTGAATTAATAATGGGGTCGTGCACGGTGGATGCAACAGACCACGTTTTAAAGCATCAGACACTCCCAAATTTCCAGCACACAATTGCACAACCAATTGCACGATTGAACCACCGTACATGGAGGTACCGCCCAAGTCCCCCGCGGTCTGCTACAGTAACCAGGGCAAAAAGACCGAAATGCCCCTGGTTCAATAATTACCAAAATACCCCTCACTTCCTAGACCCGTAACTCAGCCATACGAAGTCCGATTTTGGCGTGCCGCCTGTCTACGAACTCAGGACGTCGAGACCTACCTATCGGTCCTTGAGTCGCGTGAAAATTAATTGTCAAACGAAAAGTTAACATTTTCGCCCGTGAAGTCCAACTTACGGTAATGCCCCTGAACTTCCGATAGTCATAACTTTTTCCCTGATCGTCCGAATTGGACGTGCCACCTGTCTATGAACTCATGACGTCCCGTACTACGTCACGGTCATAGGTCCAAGTCCATTTACTCATCAATCAAAAAGTTAACAATTTGGCCATACCAACCATAAGGGTAAAAGCGTCAATTCACACATTCAATTACAATATTAAAATCCTCGAATGTCCGGGGTGTTACAACCTTCCCCCCTTAAGAAATTTCGTCCCGAAATTTCAAGGAAACAAATGAGGAAATTGTTCTCGCATCTGAGTCTCAAGCTCCCATGTGGCTTCCTCCACATTCTGGTTTCTCCAGAGAATCTTCACGAGAGGGATCGTCTTCCGACGTAGTACCTTGTCCTTCCGATCCAAGATCTGTACTGGTTGTTCATCAAAGCTCAAATCCTCCCGTAGTTCGACAGGTTGTTCCCCAAGTACATGAGAAGCATCACGTACGTACTTCCGTAGCATCGATATGTGGAAAACATCGTGAACTCTAGATAGTTCTGGAGGTAGTGCCAATCTGTATGCAACTCTGCCAATTCTCTCCATGATCTCATAAGGTCCGATAAAACGCGGACTCAGTTTCCCCCGTCGACCAAATCGGATAATCCCTTTCCACGGAGATAACTTCAGGAAAGACAAAATCTCCCACTTCAAATTCCAAGTCTCGAATCTGTCGATCGGCATAACTCTTCTGGCGATCCTGTGCCGCCTTCAGTCTCTCCTTGATAACACGAACAGTTTCCATGGTTAATTCCATCAATTCCGGCCCTACAGCCGCTCGCTCTCCTATCTCCGTCCAGCAGATAGGTGTCCTGCACTGTCGACCATACAGTGCCTCATAAGGTGCCATCCCGATGCTTGCCTGATAGCTGTTGTTGTAAGCGAATTCCATTAATGGCAAATGAGTATCCCAAGAGTCCTGAAACTGTAGTACACATGACCTCATCATGTCCTCCAGGGTCTGAATGGTTCTTTCAGACTGTCCATCGGTCTGTGGATGGAAAGCAGTACTGAAACGTAGGGTTGTTCCCAGAGTAGCTTGCAAACTCCGCCAGAACCTAGAAGTGAAATGCGGATCACGATCGGACACGATCGATTCCGGCGTACCATGCAATCATATGATTTCCTTCACAAACAACTGAGCCAGTCGGTTAGGTTTATAGGTCTCCTGAACTGGCAGAAAATGGACTGATTTGGTTAACCGATCCACGATCACCCATACTCCGTCCACTCCACTCTGAGTCCTTGGTAACTTAAAGACGAAGTCCATGGTGATGTGATCCCACTTCCACTCGGGAATCGGAAGTGGCTGCATAGCCCCATACGGTCTCTGCCGTTCCGCCTTAACCTGCTGACAGGTTAAGCATTTGCTCACGAACTCAACAATATCCTTCTTCATTCCTGGCCACCAATAATGGTTCCGGAGGGTACGGTACATCTTTGTACTTCCCGGATGAATAGCATAGGCCGAACTATGGGCCTCCTCAAGAATCTCGGCTCGTAACTCTGCCACTGCAGGTACGCACAAACGGCCCATTTTCACAAGTGCTCTGTCGTCCCGGATGGTAAAATCCTGTCTCCCATCCGCATCGACCTCAATTCTGTAAATACAGAGTATCGGATCCTGAAGTTGTGCTTCGATGATCCGATCAATCAGTACTGGTCGTACATGGAAGCTGGCCAACAAAGCTCCATGCTCATCAGTACCCAAAATAACTCCCGCCTTCCGGAGTTCCACTAGTAAGGGATGATACACCATCCCCAGGTGTGCAACTGATCTCGCTGATTTTCTGCTGAGTGCATCCGCCACCACATTGGCCTTACCCGGATGGTACTCGATCGTACAGTCATAGTCCTTCAGCAGCTTTAACCATCTCCGTTGTCTCATGTTAAGCTCCTTCTGAGTGAATAGGTATTTAAGACTCTGGTGGTCGGTGTATATCCGACACGTTGCGCCGAATAGATAATGCCTCCAGATTTTGAGAGCATGAACCACCGCCGCCAATTCCAAATCATGTGTAACAACCCGTCCCGAGAATTGGGATAAGTAGAGTGATTAAGGTGTGATTAGTAAGGTTAATCAAGGGTTAGGTGGTCCCGAGGGGTCCGGGAATTTAGAATGACGATTTTGCCCCTGGGTCGGGCAGAAATGTTGACTTTTATTTCGGGTGGTGAAATGGGAGTTGACCAGTGTCCAGGACGTAGTTGAGGACGTTATGAATCCTTAGGCAGGTGGCACGCCCGATTCCGACATCCGAGGAGGAAGTTGTGATGTTCGGAAGATTGAGGGCATAACCGTAATTTGGAAAATTAGGGGGGAAACGTTGACTTTTTATACGAACGGGTTTTGGTAAGTTGACCTAAGACCGTTAGATAGATCTCGTCGTCCTGAGTTTGATGACAGGCGGCACGTATTCATCGGACGTACGAGGTGTGAGTTACGGGTCTAAAACGGTAAGGGTAAAATCGTAATTTGAACTTAAAATGAGGGGTATTTTGGTCTTTTGGTTGTCTGGGGATTTGTGCACAGAGAGGGAAAATAGAGGGTTGAGATTGAGCCACTTGGGAGAGGAGTTGAGGGATTGGTGACACGTGTAGGAGGTCTGGTTGGTTCTAGTGAGTGCACGGTCCAATTATTTGGGGTGCAACCGTGCCGTGTGTGTTGTTCGACCCAGACAGAAACAGAGGGAGGAATTGAGAGAAATTGAGAGACGATGGTGAGTGTTAGTGGGTTTTTGGTAAGTGAGGAGTGATCAGAGGGTGGAAGAGTGAACTGGTGACTGTTTGGGGGAGAGAAATCGTGCAAGAACACGGTGGACGGGGCAGTCGGTTTTCAGAGAAAACAGAGAGGACTTGGACGATTGTGGTGGTAGTGCGGCCGTGTGTTGGTGCAATTGGACTCGTGGAGGTGTCCAGAGGCTGGCGGTGGACGGGAGGAGCTATTGCCTCACGGCTGAGCTCACGACGACGCCTGGAAGCAGGTAAACTTCATACTTTTTTCTTCGTGCTCTGTTTTGCCGTCGCGTTTCAAGTTGAGAGTTGTAGCGTTAGGGGTTGAATCGAGGAGTCTAGTGAAGTCTAGGGGACTCAGTTGAGTCCTAGGTAGCTGCTGGTTGTGCTGCCGTGACGGAGGAATGAACGGCGGAGCCTAGACGACGGAGAGTACCCTATGTGCTCTGTTTTATCCATTTTGCTCAGTTTGAAAGTCGTGGATTTTGGGTGAGAGTCGACGGTCTTGGTGAGTTGGGTGAGGTTTAGGACAGTCCTAGGAAGCGTTTTGGGTAGCCACCGTGACGGGGGAAGACCTGGGTGGCCGGAGAAGGAAACAGGGGACTGGTACAGGTTTTGTTCGAGCTCGAGTCGACAGGTTAGGGACAGTGTTGAGGTGTTTGAGTGAGGGAACTGGATTGCTTAGGATTGGACGAAGAGGATGGTGAAGAGAGGGAGGAAAATGGTGCAGGCACGGCGGTGAACCGCTCTCGCCGGTTCAAACAGCAGGCACTGTGTCGAGCCCGGTTTACGCGAGGTTGACGGTGGCACTGTAGCTGGCGCGTGGGGCCACGCGCAGCCACTTTGGGCGGCGCGTGGGGGCGCGTGCGGCGGTTCTGGGAGAAACGGTCAACATAGTTTTTGGTCTAGGAGTTGTTGTGAATTCAATGGAGTTGGTTTCGGGTTAATCGGAAGTCGTTTGAGTGTAGTTCCGTGAGGGTGAATGTGTAGGGTCCCGGGGTTTTAAGTCTTCGGTCCGGGGATTTTTGAGGGCATTTAGGAGAGTGTTGGTAGACGTATTAGTGACGTAATTTGACGGTGATTGACAGGATCGGGGTTTCCCGAGGAAGCCGAGGAACGGGCTGGACGTTCGGGACGCGAGTAGGGCTCAGTACTGTGAGTGGACCCTTTCTCTAAACTCGAACATGCATAACTATTTTTATATACGTATTTTATGGTTTTACTTATGAATCTATGTTTATTGAATATGAAATGATGATTTTATGTGTTTGCACGTTTTTCGAGAAAAAGACGGTTTTGACACGGTTTCGAGAAAATGTTGGTTTTCGGATTTTGATGCTACCAGTGAGGATTTTCACTGATAAAGGTTTTCAAATCATGATAAATGGGTTATGAAATATGATTTGTGATTACATGTGGTTTTGGTATGAAAATGGATATTTTCCGGATTTGGGTTCGGAATGACGGTTCTGGATGCCGGAAGGGCATCGGACCAGTGATTTCGGATTCGGGCTTGGATGTGGATTTGGTAAGTGGTTTTCAAATGATTTTGGGATTGGATTTGCTGGATCTGGATATTGGGTTTAAAGACCCGGATATATGTGACGGGGGACCGGCCGGATTGGGTTTAAAGACCCGGATTGAGTTTAAAGACTCGGGAGTTTAAAGACTCGGATATATTGATTTTCCCCCGTAGGCCTTGAGTTTAAAGACTCGGGAGTTTAAAGACTCGGATATGATTAAGGCCTGGATTGAGTTTAAAGACTCGGGAGTTTAAAGACTCGGATAGATCCAGCAGGTTTGATCGAGAAAATGATGATTTGGTGATCATGGTTTTGATACGGTTTCTGATACTCATATTATGGTTTCTTATGCTATTTTATAGTTTTTCTGTTTCTTATGATGTTTAAGAATGATTCTTTTATTAATGTGTTTATAACTGTTGGTTATGCATGTGATTTCAAAACGGAGGGTTAAACTCGGTTTTCTTATAAAATGGTTTTTGAACTTTTGTACTTTCTGGTCCACTCACATTTTCTGTCTTAAATTGCCCTCCAGGTTGTGGAGCGAGCGCGGGGTCTTGACGTCGAGGCAGAGTCTGAGGCATAGAAGTGACGTGAGGGTTCCCAGAGTAGAGTAAAGGCTTCTGCGTGCGTGTAGTTATCGGTTTTATTTGTATGTTCGTACTATGTTTTGTAAATGCTACGTTCGAGACTTTGTGTCTAATTACTCCTGCGTTTGACTGGATAGAATGTGAGTGAGTTTTACTTGAGTTTTGCGTCGGGGAGTCAGACGGGAGCGGGATTTACCTCGGGTTTCGGGGTGAAACCGGGGTGGGTCCTGACAATTGGTATCAGAGCATAGGTTTGTCGAGTTTGTTGGGTCTGTTGGTTTGTGAGGTTGTGGTTTTGTTGTTTGACTACTTCTATGCCTCTTTCAGTGTGCGGTCGACGATGCCTCCGAGACGTAGACCCTCTCCACAACCGGAAGAAGTAGCCAGAGAGACGGAGAGTGCCACGATTGAGCGAGCCCAGCGGCTCGGGGCTACTACTTGTAGTGGTGGGGCTGATCCTGAGGAAGCCCAGAGGTGGATTACCCGACTTGAGCGGATTTTTGCAGTGATGCATTGTCCGCCGGGGGAGCGAGTGTTGTTGGCTGCATTTTCACTGGATGGTGCGGCGTACGAGTGGTGGTATACCCTCGAGTTGTCCGGTTGGGATGTTCACAGTGTGACCTGGGAGACGTTTAGGGAACGGTTTCTGGAGCAGTATTATCCTCGTTCTTTCCGGGATGCCAAGGAGGCGGAGTTCCTGCAGCTCCAGCAGGGGAATTTGACAGTGGCAGAGTATGAACGGAAGTTCCAGATGTTGTCTCGGTTTGCTCCTGCTTTTGTGGCCACTGAAGCCGAGAAATGCCGTAGGTTTGAGTTGGGCTTGCGCGGTGAGATTCGAGCCGTAGTGACGGCTGGATCTTTTGCTACCCTCCGAGACTTGTCGGATGCTGCGGTGCGAGTTGAGGCTAGTTTGCCGGTGCGACGCCGGGAACTATCTATTCCTGGAGCTTCGAGCCAGCGGACACCGAAAAGAGGTAACTTCGGTGGATCGTCCTCGTCGGGCGATGATCGTTTTGGTAGGCCTGGTAGTGCCCAGAGTTCAGGATTTTGGGGTTATCGAGTACCGCCGACTCCGCAAGCGAGTGCGACATCGGTAGCGTCCACAGGGAGACCGAGCAGTGGACCAGGCTGGAATGTGTGTTTCTACTGTGGGGAGCGAGGTCATTTTCGACGTGAGTGTCCACAGTTGCCACATGAAGGTGGTATAAGCAGAGGAGCAGCGGAGCCTGGGCAGAGTACAGCGTCAGGGACCGCAGGTACGAGAGGAGGTGGTGGCACAGCCACGAGTAGTTCGAGGGGACGTGGTAGAGCGTCGGGATCTCAGGCCCGGGTGTTCTCGATGACTCAGCAGGAGGATCAGGCGATACCAGATGTGGGGACAGGTACTTGTTTTACTTTTGGTTGTTCTGTTGGTTTGGTTGTTGGATTTCGGGGTAGAGTCTAAGAGTGACTATAACTGAACAATATGAGGTTATTGAAGGAGAGAACCCACAAGCTAGAGTTTGCCTTTAGGACTTTTTGGATTTATTCCGTTAGTGGCCGACGTAGCAGCCGAGGGAGGTGCGGTGGTTGTACGCGCGGATGTGCTCTGTGAATTCTATCGGGTACTCCATATGAGGTATTGTAAAATACCTTTGTTTTCTGTTCATAGAGTTTCCCTTGCGTACACCAGACAGTTGTTACTAAGAGAGGGTTGGCCATGGTAGCAGTAGTTGGGGATGGTGTGAAATACCCAAGGTGGAGATGATAGACAGGAAACCTAGGAGGGGTTGTTTCTTAGGAGACCCTAGGTGTCGGGAACTAGCTGTGGAATTTCGGGGACGAAATTCTTTTTAGGTGGGTAGATTGTAACAACCCGTCCCGAGAATTGGGATAAGTAGAGTGATTAAGGTGTGATTAGTAAGGTTAATCAAGGGTTAGGTGGTCCCGAGGGGTCCGGGAATTTAGAATGACGATTTTGCCCCTGGGTCGGGCAGAAATGTTGACTTTTATTTCGGGTGGTGAAATGGGAGTTGACCAGTGTCCAGGACGTAGTTGAGGACGTTATGAATCCTTAGGCAGGTGGCACGCCCGATTCCGACATCCGAGGAGGAAGTTGTGATGTTCGGAAGATTGAGGGCATAACCGTAATTTGGAAAATTAGGGGGGAAACGTTGACTTTTTATACGAACGGGTTTTGGTAAGTTGACCTAAGACCGTTAGATAGATCTCGTCGTCCTGAGTTTGATGACAGGCGGCACGTATTCATCGGACGTACGAGGTGTGAGTTACGGGTCTAAAACGGTAAGGGTAAAATCGTAATTTGAACTTAAAATGAGGGGTATTTTGGTCTTTTGGTTGTCTGGGGATTTGTGCACAGAGAGGGAAAATAGAGGGTTGAGATTGAGCCACTTGGGAGAGGAGTTGAGGGATTGGTGACACGTGTAGGAGGTCTGGTTGGTTCTAGTGAGTGCACGGTCCAATTATTTGGGGTGCAACCGTGCCGTGTGTGTTGTTCGACCCAGACAGAAACAGAGGGAGGAATTGAGAGAAATTGAGAGACGATGGTGAGTGTTAGTGGGTTTTTGGTAAGTGAGGAGTGATCAGAGGGTGGAAGAGTGAACTGGTGACTGTTTGGGGGAGAGAAATCGTGCAAGAACACGGTGGACGGGGCAGTCGGTTTTCAGAGAAAACAGAGAGGACTTGGACGATTGTGGTGGTAGTGCGGCCGTGTGTTGGTGCAATTGGACTCGTGGAGGTGTCCAGAGGCTGGCGGTGGACGGGAGGAGCTATTGCCTCACGGCTGAGCTCACGACGACGCCTGGAAGCAGGTAAACTTCATACTTTTTTCTTCGTGCTCTGTTTTGCCGTCGCGTTTCAAGTTGAGAGTTGTAGCGTTAGGGGTTGAATCGAGGAGTCTAGTGAAGTCTAGGGGACTCAGTTGAGTCCTAGGTAGCTGCTGGTTGTGCTGCCGTGACGGAGGAATGAACGGCGGAGCCTAGACGACGGAGAGTACCCTATGTGCTCTGTTTTATCCATTTTGCTCAGTTTGAAAGTCGTGGATTTTGGGTGAGAGTCGACGGTCTTGGTGAGTTGGGTGAGGTTTAGGACAGTCCTAGGAAGCGTTTTGGGTAGCCACCGTGACGGGGGAAGACCTGGGTGGCCGGAGAAGGAAACAGGGGACTGGTACAGGTTTTGTTCGAGCTCGAGTCGACAGGTTAGGGACAGTGTTGAGGTGTTTGAGTGAGGGAACTGGATTGCTTAGGATTGGACGAAGAGGATGGTGAAGAGAGGGAGGAAAATGGTGCAGGCACGGCGGTGAACCGCTCTCGCCGGTTCAAACAGCAGGCACTGTGTCGAGCCCGGTTTACGCGAGGTTGACGGTGGCACTGTAGCTGGCGCGTGGGGCCACGCGCAGCCACTTTGGGCGGCACGTGGGGGCGCGTGCGGCGGTTCTGGGAGAAACGGTCAACATAGTTTTTGGTCTAGGAGTTGTTGTGAATTCAATGGAGTTGGTTTCGGGTTAATCGGAAGTCGTTTGAGTGTAGTTCCGTGAGGGTGAATGTGTAGGGTCCCGGGGTTTTAAGTCTTCGGTCCGGGGATTTTTGAGGGCATTTAGGAGAGTGTTGGTAGACGTATTAGTGACGTAATTTGACGGTGATTGACAGGATCGGGGTTTCCCGAGGAAGCCGAGGAACGGGCTGGACGTTCGGGACGCGAGTAGGGCTCAGTACTGTGAGTGGACCCTTTCTCTAAACTCGAACATGCATAACTATTTTTATATACGTATTTTATGGTTTTACTTATGAATCTATGTTTATTGAATATGAAATGATGATTTTATGTGTTTGCACGTTTTTCGAGAAAAAGACGGTTTTGACACGGTTTCGAGAAAATGTTGGTTTTCGGATTTTGATGCTACCAGTGAGGATTTTCACTGATAAAGGTTTTCAAATCATGATAAATGGGTTATGAAATATGATTTGTGATTACATGTGGTTTTGGTATGAAAATGGATATTTTCCGGATTTGGGTTCGGAATGACGGTTCTGGATGCCGGAAGGGCATCGGACCAGTGATTTCGGATTCGGGCTTGGATGTGGATTTGGTAAGTGGTTTTCAAATGATTTTGGGATTGGATTTGCTGGATCTGGATATTGGGTTTAAAGACCCGGATATATGTGACGGGGGACCGGCCGGATTGGGTTTAAAGACCCGGATTGAGTTTAAAGACTCGGGAGTTTAAAGACTCGGATATATTGATTTTCCCCCGTAGGCCTTGAGTTTAAAGACTCGGGAGTTTAAAGACTCGGATATGATTAAGGCCTGGATTGAGTTTAAAGACTCGGGAGTTTAAAGACTCGGATAGATCCAGCAGGTTTGATCGAGAAAATGATGATTTGGTGATCATGGTTTTGATACGGTTTCTGATACTCATATTATGGTTTCTTATGCTATTTTATAGTGTTTCTGTTTCTTATGATGTTTAAGAATGATTCTTTTATTAATGTGTTTATAACTGTTGGTTATGCATGTGATTTCAAAACGGAGGGTTAAACTCGGTTTTCTTATAAAATGGTTTTTGAACTTTTGTACTTTCTGGTCCACTCACATTTTCTGTCTTAAATTGCCCTCCAGGTTGTGGAGCGAGCGCGGGGTCTTGACGTCGAGGCAGAGTCTGAGGCATAGAAGTGACGTGAGGGTTCCCAGAGTAGAGTAAAGGCTTCTGCGTGCGTGTAGTTATCGGTTTTATTTGTATGTTCGTACTATGTTTTGTAAATGCTACGTTCGAGACTTTGTGTCTAATTACTCCTGCGTTTGACTGGATAGAATGTGAGTGAGTTTTACTTGAGTTTTGCGTCGGGGAGTCAGACGGGAGCGGGATTTACCTCGGGTTTCGGGGTGAAACCGGGGTGGGTCCTGACATCATGGGTAGGGTAGTTCAACTCGTGGGTCTTCAGCTGCCGGGATGCATAGGCGATAACCTGCCAGTCTGCATCAACACGCAGCCCAAACCTTGTAGTGAAGCGTCACTAAAGACCACGAATTCTCCACTGTCATCCGGCAATGCAAGGACAGGTGCAGTGGTCAATCGATCTTTCAACTCTTGAAAGCTCTGATCGCACTGCTCGTCCCAGATAAACTTCACCCCTTCCGAGTCAAACGAGTCAATGGTGCAGTAATTTTGGAGAAACCCTCCACGAATCTCCGGTAGTAACCTGCTAATCCGACGAAACTCCGCACCTCGGTCACTGTTGTCGGTCTAGCCCAGTTGGTCACCGCTTCTGTTTTCTAGGGATCCACGCAAATCCCATCCGTCGATATCACGTGTCCCAGAAAACCAATACTGCTCAGCCAAAACTGACACTTGCTCAGCTTGGCGTACAATTGTTCTTGTCTCAACTTTTCCAAGACCAACCGTAGATGTTCCTCATGTGCTCGGGCACTCCTCGAGTATACCAAGATATCGTCGATGAACACAATCACGAACTTATCCAAGTAGGGTCGGAAGACCCGGTTCATCAAATCCATGAATGCTGCTGGAGCATTCGTCAACCCAAAAGGCATAACCAGGAACTCGTAGTGTCCATAACGGGTTCGAAAAGCAGTTTTCGGAATATCCTCCTCCGAAATCCTCAGTTGGTGATACCCAGACCGCAAATCAATTTTCGAGAAGCACTGTGCTCCCCGCAACTGGTCAAAAAGGTCATCGATTTGGGTAGAGGATACTGGTTCCTCAGCGTCACCTTGTTGAGTTGTCGATAGTCAATACATAAACGGAGACTTCCCTCCTTCTTCTTCACGAACAAAACCGGTGCTCCCCATGGTGAAGTACTTGGTCGGACATATCCCAAATCCACTAACTCCTGCAATTGAGTCTTAAGTTCTCGTAACTCGGCCGGCGCCATCCGGTATGGTGCCTGGGATATAGGTCGGGTACCAGGGAGTAGTTCAATAGTAAACTCGATCTCCCGCGATGGTGGCAATCCAGGTAAGTCTTCCGGGAACACATCCGGAAACTCACATACCACCGGTATCACGTCGATACCCGGAGTATCAACCTGTTCCGACACAACATGCGCCAGATAACCCTGGCATCCCTTCCGTAGAAGTTTGGTAGCAGTAAGTGACGAAATCACTTCAGGAGGCGAACTGTAACGACCCGTCCCGAATTCCTAGATTAGATTAGTAACTAATCACGATTAGTGAGGTTAATCCGTGATTAGTAGGGCGAAATCGGACGAACGATGCGAAATGACAGTTTTGCCCCTAGGCGTGGGCAAAACGTTGACCTTTCAATCGGGCAGTCAAATGGACTTTAACCGATGATCGTGACGTAGTTCGTGACGTCACGAGTTCATAGACAGGTGGCAAGTTCAATTCCGACGTTCGAGGAGGAAGTTATGACGTTCAGAAGTTTAGGGGCATTTTGGTAATTTTGGTTAAAAGGGGGCAAATAGTTGACTTTTTGACCAGGAGGTCCGATGGCCGAGGGCCAAAGACCGTTACGTAGATAAGGACGATACGAATCCGTAGACAGGCGGCACGTCGAATTCGGACGTTCGACAGCGAAGTTACGGTTCACGGAAGTTCTAAGTTACTATTCACAACGACACGTTTTACGAGGACAGTTTGTCTTTAGTGGGCCCAGTTGCTTTTCAGCAACCAATGGATGAGTGACAAGTGTCACTCATCCACTGGACAACACCTTACATACATGCATTTCACCCTTGCTTTTTCATTTGGATCAAACCCGAAACCCCCCCTTAACCGTGCAAACCGATCTTCCATCTTCCCCAAAACCTCATCATCTGTGGCTGGAGTGTGAAGGGAACTGAGAGAGGATCGAGAGGTGATGAGGATGGTGGCTGAAGGACGGACTGAGCCGCCGTGAACGGCGGTGGAGGCCACGGGAAACCGAGAGCTCGGTAAGGCCCCATTTTCATTTTAATTTGATTTTGACATTAGGGACCGTATTGGATGATTAGGATGAGTTTATTGAGGTTGTAGGAAGGTGTAGAGGGTGGTTTGGACGGCGGTGAAAGGCTGAGCAGCCCTGGGTGCAATCGGGAAAATTGAACCGTGAGGTTCAAAATTGAACCGTGGATTTTTGAGGGTTTTAGGTTGTTTAATTGATTGGGTTAGATAGGAAATGAAGAAATAGGAATTTAGGAATTGAAATGGAAGCAAACGGACCGAAAATGAGGGAGAAGGAGGCCTGAACCGGTTACGCTGGCCCAGTTGCAGGGGTTGGACCGGACCGGCCGGCCCGGACCGGTTCGATCGCTGGAGCTGGTGACACTGTGCAGGGCGCGTGAGGCCCACACGCAGTGGCTTCTTGGGGTGCGTGAGGGCGCGTGGCACACAATTTGAGGAAGGTTCCAACATACGAAATCATCTATTCGATGTAACGAACATTTTGGGACTGGTTTCGAGTCGATCGGACACCGTCTCGATATGTTTCGGGGCATTGGAAGGTTTAGGTTCGGTTTTAAAAATAGTTAAAAATTCCGAAAAATTACGGGGCTTTAGTGAGGGGTTATATAAGTAGTTAGTAACCCTCTAAATTAATTTGGACAGGTTTGGAAGTCCCGGTGACGGTGATCGGCTCGGAGAGCCGTATGGCACGCGTATCGAGGCGCGGCTTCGGACAGTCTGTGAGTGGACCTTGTTTTCTAAATTGGTGCATGCATAAATGTTTATTATATGTTTTAAATACTTGTTTGTGATGCCATGAGTGCATTTGGATGTTTGGTTACGTATAGGCACGTATTTCGAGGTTTCGGCCCTATACGGTGCCTATATGGGTCCGTACGTCTTTATTGGTCTGAATGAAATGGTTTTGGATTTCCAAAAGGATAATGAATGTAATTTGATGATTTTTATTTGGATATTTGTAAACTATATGGTTTCACGTATTTCGAGGCGATTTACTTGCTTGCACGTAAATAGAGGTTTTCCAGTTTTATTCTGATTTTCCATTCTTATGGTTTTGAAAATAGTTAAATGAAATGATTTTGGATTTGAAAAGGTAACTCTCGGACTTGAGGTCCATTTGATTTAACGAGGCATCGGGCCGGAGGCCCAGTTGGTTTACGTTTCGGACCGGAGGTCCAGTTTCTATGTGGATTCGGGCCTAGGGCCCAGTTATGTATTACAAATAGTTTTTATGGGTCATGACGGTTTATGGGAACCGGCATGAACTCCTGAAATGGATTTACGGGTCATGACGGTTTATGGGAACCGGCATGAACCTATAAAAGGATTTTATGGTTCATGACGGCTTATGGGGGCCGGGCATGAATTCTTGAAAGGTTTAAAGAATGATTTCAAAAGGTTTTTCATATTCCATCCTTTATATATGATTGTATCCTCCGGGGAGGGTCGTTGGCCTGGGTGGACCCCGGAGTAGTCACGGAGCACTGACTGAGTGGAGTAGCCTCCCAGTTGGGTTTCTTACTCTCAGGATGGGCATGGTTCGTTACCTCCAGGGAGGGTCATTGATCTACGGACATTGACCTGGGTGGACCCTGGAGAGACTTGGGTTTGAGACCCCGGTTAGCACACATGTAGCTTTATTTTACCGTGACAAGTTCTGGATATGAATATAATGGATAAACATGATTTCAATTGGTTTTGGAAAATTGTGTTTATAATGATAAATGGATTTGGGCTGAGATCCCTCATATGTTCACTGTGTTATGGTTTTCTGTAAATGGTTTTGGGCAGGAGCCCGTATAACTTGTATTTACAGAATTTTGGGGCCGAGACCCTAATTGTGGATGCTTTAACATATGTGTTTGGATAAATGGTTTTACTATGCATGCTTGCTTTTTAATGGAGGGTATAAAGGTCTTTGATGAAATGTTTTTATAAATTCTTTATTTTTGTCCACTCACAGTCTTTCTGTTTTTAATACCCTTCAGGTTGGATATGGTGTGGACTGTAGCAGAGATCGAGATATCACATACCTCCTCCGGATCCTGGCGTACTCTGATAGCCCGGGAGGGCAAAGGTCGGAAGTATCCCTTGTCTTACTCTCCGTGTCAGACGGGAGCAGGGTCATCCCGCGTTAATTCCGGGGGGATTGGGATGGGTCTTGTCACGAACCATCACGTTCCCCCTGAAAGATAACCTCCGGCAAACCCGGGCTCCGCAGAATCACTTGCTTGCTACAGCAGTCGATGAGCGATCCGTGCTCCGACAGCCAATACATCCCTAGGATTATATCGAAGTCGTGGATATCCAGAATAATTAAGTCTGCTGGTAAATCCACATCCTCAATTCTTACCGGGCACCTCCGAATCACCTGATTCACAAGGTACACGATGCCCATCGGGGTGCCAACACCCATTTCACAATCTAAAGCCGATACCACACAATCAAGCATACCAGCACAACTCTTCGAAATAAAAGAATGTGTAGCCCCCGCATCCATCAATACACGTACAAGAAGGTTTAAGATATGTAGTGTACGTGTGACCACGCCTGGGGCAGTCCTCGCCTGCTGCTGGGTCATTGCAAACACTTGGGCCCTCGGCCCTCCGTTCCGTCCGCGCCCGCGCACGCCACGCCCAGCACCACGGTCACCTCCCTGACCGCGACCTCCATTTGAGTGGGAAGCCGTGCTCTGCACCACACTAGAGCCCCCAGCGTCGTTGTTCTTGGACAACTGCGGGCAATCACTGGCATAGTGGCCCTCCTCTCCGCAAGCAAAACAAGTTACTGGCCTTGGCCTGTCCGAATGCCCGCCAGAAGCACCGCTCCAAGATGAGCGTTGCCCAGAGTTGTTTCCAGATCCTCTGCCCTGAGAGCCTCCACGTCGACCTGACCAGCCACGACCCTTGAAGGATGAGGGTGCTCCCCTGTAGCCCCCTCCCTTGTTGTTCTTCTGACCTGATGGCCCACGGTGTGGGCGATCCTGACGTCGTCCCTCGCCCGAAGGCTGTCGTGTCTGGTGTGCCGCCAGACTGGCCTCGACACGCACCGCAGCGTCGACCATATCTCTCAGAGAAGCATGAGTAGTAGCAGTCACACTTGCCCGGATCTCCCCTCGGAGTCCAAGCTCGAACCTTTGGCATTTGTCCTCCTCCGTGCTCACGAATGATGCAGCGAACCGGGAAAGTTTCCCGAAAGTTTGCTCGTAGTCCGCAACGGACATATCACCCTGCTCCAGTCGCAGGAACTCAGCCTCCCGTGCCGCGCGGAACGATCGCGGGTAGTACTGGTCCAGAAATCTGGAACGGAAAGCTTCCCAAGTAGTGGTATGGATAGACCACCCAGACATTTCGAGTCCGTGCCACCACTGGTAGGCTCCTCCTTCTAGTAAGAAGGCCGCCAAGGTCACTCGTTCGCCCGGAGGGCAGTGCATCACCGAGAAGATCCTCTCCCACTTGGTGATCCAATCATGAGCATTCTCGGGGTTTGATCCCCCGCAGAAAGGAGTGGCTCCCAACCGTTGAGCCCTTTCAATGCTCGCGCATTCCATCTCCCTTTCCAGATCCTCGTCAGTTCGTGTATGAGGAATTCTCCTAGGAGGCATAACCAACTGTCAAGAGGCATAGATCAGACAATGATATTCTTAAAAGTCGAAAAGTAACTAGTACTAATCGCTAGTCTAGCATGCTGACCATACCCTAGTACTGACCACAACCTAGTGCTCTGATACCAAGCTGACAGGACCCGCCCCGATCCTCTCTGGGACCATATGGGGACGTGCCCTGCTCCCGTCTAACACCCAATAATTCATACCAATTTTGACCTCAAAACCTCAAATGCATAAATAATCAAATTAAAGTCATACATCAAATCCGAATTAAACAGATGTCAGACAAGGGATGAAATCCAAAATTACAAGTTGCGAGCACGACTCTAACATAAACCTGCGGGTACACCACCCAGCAGGGGTTCAGGTGCGCAGAAGTAGATCTATGCCTCAGCCTCAGGTTCCTCCTCTACCTCAGTATTACGACCTGGAGGGGTTACCAAAACATTAAGGGTGAGTGGACCGAAACTCAAGTTTATAAAATCATTTGATAAGTAAAACATATAATTTACCCCTCCGTTTTCCAAACATGCGTGCAACCGTATTTAAAACCATCAATCATATAATATGAACCATAAGGCATATAATAAAACCATAAGTATAATTTTAGTTGTTGCACTATACACTCCAATCCCGACATCCCTGATGTCTGACGTCCCTGACGTCCAATAAGGTCCCAATCACAAGGCTACGCGTGCCACTCGGGTCTCAATTCTGAGTTCAATTCCCGAACCCCGCTCGGGTGTAGCATCCCCGATGCTTAGCGTCATAGACGCTGGACATACTAGACGTCCGTGACCTCTCCGGGGTACCTCATCCGGAGGAGACAATATAATAAGAAAGGATCTATACAGTGCAGTACCAAATACATTTTATTGATATCCACATGCAAAGCATATATATATACATAGATAAAATCCGAACCAATCATTAAGTTTCATCAGACGGGTCTCAAGCCCAAATACCGTGAAACGTGCCATGACCATTTTTCCATATCATCAAAACCATTATTGTTTTTAGCATGTGAATAAGTATAGTAAACCAGAAAACATTTATGCACGCAAGGGTTTAAGAAAATGGCCCACTCACAGTACGATCCCGCGGTGAACCTGCGCGTACGAACTTGTACCGGGATTATCGTACAATTCCTGTCAGTCCAAATCACATGTAAGTGTCACTACAAGTCTTTAAACGTTTAACCACAAAGTCCGAAATAGAAACCGGCTCGGGGAAGCCGTCCAACACGTTCCCCGAGGCAACCGACCCTAAACTGACCCATCAAAAACTATCTCAGATCAACATGGTTATTTCACCAAAAATGTTCAGAATGATGAGAGGAATAAAAGTCATGTTGATCGTGATCGGAGATAAGCCCCAACGCGCCCTCACGCGCCGCCCAAAGTGGCTGCGCGTGAAAGTCACGCGCCTGACACTGTAGCTACAGTGTCAGCACCTTCACCCGTTTGTCTGTAATTCGGGCCTGCCACCCGCGGCTTGACCTGGTTAATTACCCATCAATTCCTACTCGATTCCCATCCAATTTGATCCTAACATGTTAATTAAACATCCAATTTAAGTTCTGGGTTATTAATTTGCCAAATCGAATCCTCAAATGGCCCTTCGACCCGTGATCATCCAAACGGGTTGATCACCCCAACTGACTGGTTTCTAAACCGAAATAAAATTAACCTTACATGAAGAATCATAGTATCACAACGAACTGGAAAACACACTCAATTTAATCAACACTCACCTGGAAGTAGTCGTCCAAACCTCTGAAATTCTTCTGAACACGGCAGTCACCGTCCCAGCTCACCCGTGGCTGATTGCCTTCGATTTTGATATGGTTGTGTTCTAAACACTCCCAGAAAGCTTACTCTGCGATTAGATTGGCCCAACACACCGTAGAAATCAAAAACCCGATTTCCCTCCAAAAATTCCCGAAATGGTTTCTCTCTGGTTCCTCTCTTATTTTCAGTCCTTTCAATACCAGAGTGAAGCTCACACACTATATAATCAGTTTTAATTAATTTCAAGCCGTCCCAGAGGCTCGTGGGTGTCCAATTTTCCATTGAAAAATGTCCCCCGAAAAGCTTCGAACTTGAATTAATAATGGGGTCGTGCACGGTGGATGCAACAGACCACGTTTTAAAGCATCAGACACTCCCAACTTTCCAGCACACAATTGCACAACCAATTGTACGATTGAACCACCGCACATGGAGGTGCCGCCCAAGTCCCCCGCGGTCTGCTGCAGTAACCAGGGCAAAAAGATCGAAATGCCCCTGGTTCAATAATTACCAAAATACCCCTCACTTCCTAGACCCGTAACTCAGCCATACGAAGTCCGATTTGGCGTGCCGCCTGTCTACGAACTCAGGACGTCGAGACCTACCTATCGGTCCTTGAGTCGCGTGAAAATTAATTGTCAAATGAAAAGTCAACATTTTCGCCCGTGAAGTCCAACTTACGGTAATGCCCCTGAACTTCCGATAGTCATAACTTTTTCCCTGATCGTCCGAATTGGACGTGCCACCTGTCTATGAACTCGTGACGTCCCGTACTACGTCACGGTCATAGGTCCAAGTCAATTTACTCATCAATCAAAAAGTCAACAATTTGGCCATACCAATCACAAGGGTAAAAACGTCAATTCACACATTCAATTACAATATTAAAATCCTCGAATGTCCGGGGTGTTACACGACTTACCTGGGTTCTAACTCCTGAGCTCCATCCCGTGTCCAACATCCATTCCCTTTCCTCCTTATTCCCAAAACCTCACACTCTCGCACTCTCCACACAAATTGGGCAACAAAACCGAAAGGGAATGATGGTGGCGGTGGTAATTTATATGAAATAAAGAAGAAGAAGGTGATTCTAGGTGATTGGTGGATATAGGCCAAGTGACAGGACCCACCCCGATTAACACTCCGATAACCGAGGCGAACCCTGCTCTCGTCTGGCAATCCAACACAAAGACCAACAGAACCTCACAAAAACCACAAATTACATTGTCAGACAAGGGATAACTTAAAATCCAATAAGGTCACAGTCATACAGAGCATAGTACAAACAAGATAAAGCAAAACTACACTAAAAGTATCTACACGCACAACGAAAAGCTGAAAACACTCCGGGGTCACTCTATGCCTCTGACTCTGCCTCAACGACAACCCCCGTGCTAGCTCCACAACGTGGAGGGCATTTAAAACAGCAAGGTGTGAGTGGACCAAAAAGAATAAAAGTTTCAAAAACAATTTCATCAAACCAGGGTTTTGGCCCTCCGTTTTGAAAACATGCATGCATAACCCAAGATCTGAAAAACATTTATAAATCATATCATTTTCATCATGGAAATCACAGTAACATGAACACAGTATGAAAAGCGTTATAAAACATTAGCAGTAAAGCATACGATACCAATATCATTATCCAATCAAACCTGCTGGATCTATCCGAGTCTTTAAACTCCCGAGTCTTTAAACTCAACAGGCCTACGGGGGAAATCTAATAATATCCGAGTCTTTAAACTCCAAGTCTTTAAACTCAATCCGGGTCTTTAAACCCAATCCGGGCCCGTCCCCCGTCAAATATAATCCGGGTCTTTAAACCCAATAATCAGATCCACCATTTCTAAATCCATATTCAAATTTGAATCCGAAATCACTGGTCCGAAGCCATTCCGGCGTCCAGAACCGTCATTCCGAACTCAAATCCGGAAATCCACTTTTCAACTTTAAAACCAAATTCCGCTTTCCGAAATCCGATTCTAAAATCGAAAACCCTTGATCATCAAATCATGTATAAAAATCCATTTATAATCATTGAAAACCCATTATCATTTAATATCCCAAAATCATGGTATTAAAATCACAAGCATCACATTGCTCATAAAACGTGTTGAAAACCGTAATTTCCTCGAAAAACGTGCAATTATGTAAAATAGTTATAGCATATTCAATAATCATGAAATTATAATGAAAACCATAGAGTAAGTAATTAAAAGCAGTTATGCATGCTCAGTTATAAGGAAGAAGTCCACTCACAGTTACCGGGCATGTCACTCGCGTCCCGTACGTTCCTCAATCTCCTCGGGGATTCCCGATCCTATCACAAATCACCAAAACTTGTCACTAACACATCAACGAAGTTCCTCCTAATTTTCCCCAAATTTCCCGAATCCTAAACGTAATTAATTGGAACCCTAAACCTTCGATCTCGTAGAACTAACCCGGAACAACGTCCGATCGTCCCGAAACTAGTCCCAAAAGATTCGTTACAGCAATTAGACCAAAAACCTAGTTGGACACTTCCCCGAAAAACTCCCCACGCGCCTCCCAAAGTGGCTGCGCGTGGGCTTCACGCGCCTACACACAGAGCACTGTTCATCGTCTTCCTCGAGCCGTCCACTGTGTTGGACCGGCGTGGCCGGTTCTCCGTCGTCCGTCAGATGTTTTCGTTCTTTTTTCCACCAAACTCTTCGTCCTCATCCTAGAAACTAATTCCAAACCCAAAAACTAGACAGCACGACCTCAATCCCATCTTCCCAAGCAAGAACTAAAACCCGTCCAAAACCCTGTTTCAGCTCCCGGCCAACCGCCCACTCCCCCGTCACGGTTTCGAATCCTAGAGCTCCCTAGGAACCTACTGAGTCGATTAGAACTCACCAAACACCTCGACTCGACCTCAAACTCCACGACTTTCAGTTTGAAGTTTACGGAAAATAGAGCATAATAAAAGGATTGGAGAAATTAACTGCGCTCAGGCCGCCACTGTGAGCTCCGCCGTGCCTACTGAGTCCCCAAGGCTCCCCTACGGTCACTAAACACCACCACAACCACGCTTGATCGAAACACGATAGCACCACTACCAAACTCCCTCTCTGTTTTCCTGAGAAACTCACACCTCACACTCACAAGTTTTCCTCACGAAATTCTCACTCAAACTCACTCATTAGTTCTCACTTAATCTCTACTCACTCTCACCAAGTCACAAAGCCTCACACTTCCCTGCAATTAGATCGATTATCCTCTCTGCCCAGTCTCTGTTTTCTCTCGATTGCACGATACACACACACACAGCCCGTTTAAAATCACACCGTGCAAAATACTAGAAACCACTAGAGCACCCCCACGTGTCCAAATCCTATGGCCTAACTCAAAATATCCAATTACTCCTGTACACTTGTCCTCATCTCCTTTGCACAAATCCCAAGGCACCAAAAAGACCAAAATGCTCTTATTTGTTCAAATTACCATTTTGCCCTTCGCCGTTCTAGACCCGTAACTCACTCGTCTTAAGTCCGATGAAAGCATGCCGCATGTCGTACAAAAAGTCAACTTTTCCCCTTTGTTTACCCAAATTACGAAAATACCCTCAACCTTCCGAACATCATAACTTCCTCCTCGGATGTCGGAATCGGGTGTGCCACCTGTCTACGGAGTCGTGACGTCCCGAACTACGTCACAGTCATTAGTCAATGCCCAATTGACCGCCCAAACTAAAAGTCAACAATTTGCCCAAACTATGGGCAAAATCGTCATTCTACACCAAACGTCCCACAATACCTAACTAAACACCGATTAACTCAGCTAATCCGTTGCTAATCACTTCGTTAATCCTGACTCCCGGGACGGGTCCTTACTCCAAGGGGTGAGTGACAAGTGTCACTCATCCTATGAATCTGAATGGAAAATATCTAGGTGCCACTAACCAACAAAGTCAACTCGTCTCGTAATACGTGTAACTAAAAATCTTTGAAAAATAATCCATGACTCGTAAAATCACCATACAGACTCCAAATTTGGTGTGCCGCCTATCAATGTAACTAGAATCCCGAGACCAACACAACGGTCCAAGGTAAAATTCTATCCAACCTTCCTGATCAAAAGTCAACTTTTGGTCAAAATCCGCCCGACCAGGGGCAAAATCGTCAATTCGCCTCATATTTTTCCTAATATTCTTGTACAGGTCGCTACAAGAAAAGAGAAGAAGAAAAATAAGAAGAAATGGGTGAAAGACCTCCAATTGACCCATGCTATTTTCTGAAGACGAGAAGACAACAAGGCTTTCAATCTAGGAATGCAACCAAGAGAAGAAATGAACCGAAAACCCCAAAGACAATTTGGTGGCCCACGCACTCTAATCAAGCTTGAAACAAATAAGCATCGTGATCTACTAATATTAGCATCACAATTAACCAAAAATTTGGCCGAGTGGATGAGCGCCACAATAAAATTGAGAAAAATACTTGTATACCATTGTGATAGTACCTTTTCATACTACCCTTTCATTTTATCAAATTAATTTTGTTACCATTTATTTTCTAAATCATCATCTCAAAATTAATTCTGTAAAAAATCAATAAGATTGGAAGTTATTTAGTCATTTATATGTATCAAATAAATCGACGGTTTTGGTAAGAATTAAGAAACTCATTCGAACCATCTATTTATTTTGTACATATGAATGTCTAAAAAGCCTTCAATCTTGTTTTTTTTTTTTTTACGGAAATGATCTTGACACGAAAATTTAGAGAATAAACAGTTCCGATTATGATGTATTTACAAAAACAATTCGATAAATGGAAAGGGTAGTATGAGGAAGTACTGCCTGAGTGAGATGTAAGTATCTTTTTGAAATTAATATTATTACCAAAAAAAAAACCTTTGATTAAAACTATAAAGGAACAGGAACATAAGGGCAATGTATGTTGGTTTTATTTGGTGGTTGCACTTGATACAACCACAAAAACCAAGCAAACACATTTCCCCCCAAATAGCATAAATGTAAAGTAAGAAGATTACATGTGAGAACCCGTGCCTTGGTGGCATGGTTTGCAATCCCACATCGCTCGGGGGATCTGAGGGATGCGCCTTATATGTGTGGGCGCGTATCTATCCAACATGAGGCTTTTTGGGAGCTCACTAGCTTTGGATTCCTTGGAAACTCCAAATTTAAGCGAATTTGGGCTGGTGTAATCTTAGGATGGGTGACCCATTAGGAAGTTGCATGTGAGCTTTTGAGAACAAAACCGTGAGGGCTGGGCCCAAAGCGGACAATATTATGTTGGAGGAGGTCGGGTCGTGATAATTTGGTATCAGAACCCAACCCCCGCTGGAATTGAGTGTGCCAGCGAGGATGCTGGGCCCCAAAGAGGGTGGATTGTGAGGACTCGTATCTTGGTGGCATGGTTAGCAATTCCATATCGCCTGAGGGATCTGGGGGATGCGCCTTATATGTGTGGGCGCCCATCTATCCAGCGAGAGACCTTTTGAGAGCTCACTGGCTTTGGATTCCTTAGGAACTCCAAAGTTAAGCGAGTTTGGGCTGGTGTAATTCCAGGATGGGTGACCCACTAAGAAGTTGCACGTGAACTCCCGAAAACAAAACCGTGAGGGCTGAGCTCAAAACGGACAATATCATATTGAAGGATGTTGGTTCGTGACATTGCACCTGGAGAGGGAGGGAGAGAAAGAGAGTCACATAGAAAAAGACAATTATACCAAATAAAGCCATACCTAAGATGTTAAAAGATATATAAGGTAATATAGATAGGACTGAGCCTGGAGAAGATGTGATTGGGGTTTAAAGGCATAAAAGTGGTGTATATAGTAAGGAACCCATCACATCGTGTAGACCCTAAAATGTCACAAGTAAAGAAACAAAGTGAAGGGGCATGATTATCATGCTGTCTTCCGCACTGAAGCTGGATGCCTTAATAAAATTAAGGAGTTTCCCTAAAAACTGTTAAGTGTTTCAAAAAGTGTAAGACAATTGCAATTCCAACTGAGTTTCCCCACATCAATATCTGGAAAAGAAAAAAAAAACAATAAATGTAAGACAATTCCAACTGAATTTGTCATATTTTTCAAAATAACAAAATGTTAATATAGCTTCAAGCAAATAATATCTACATAAAACCAAATATGTTGGTGCAAATAAGATCTACATAAAGCCTGCCTAATAATTCATAAGAAACCAAATGAAACCATGCAAGAAGATTTTTTCTGCTGTTTGGTTCGGCAGATCTGCCTTATAATTCATAAGCTAGCCTAATCAATTACCAAATTAAACCAGTGTCAAGTTAAATCACTCCCAAGTCCCAACTGTTTGGTTCTGCAGACATCTGTCTTAGGTTCTAATCACCAATCAAACTATTAAGTATTAACCCTCACTCATTTGACGCCAACTCAACTCTTGTCTTTTGGCTGATGATATTTATCAATGGCAATTTATTTGACAATTAGCTCCATTTTAACTAATTAGCCTGCAATTTATTTGACCGTTCAACTTACCGTAACAGAATATAAATACGTAAAGTTTAGGATTCACGAAATCCTCCCGAACTGGGTAGAGTGATATCCTCCAACCGACTCAACATCTCTGGGCCTTGAATTATAAAAATATCATACATCTTATAGTATTATATCTAGAGTTAAGAGTTCGAGTGACTTTACAAGTTAGATTAGATAATTATATATCAATCAAAATAACTCTTAATAATATTTCAAATATATGGGCCTAATTTTTTAATAAAATATTTCTTCAAACTCGATTTAAATATTTTTCAAAATTTTTTAACATTTTTTAATTTATTTCCATAAAAATAAGTAAAATTTAAAAAAATTGGGCCTCCTAATTCGTGAGGCCGAGAGGCCAATCCTAGTTGGCAAGATCGATATCATATATACCACATCACCTAGACGGCCTAAGGCTCACCTCAATACAAGAAGTGACAGTAATTTCACGTCGAAAGATTTTATTAATTACATTTACTCCACTATAATGATAACTTAACAATCTTGACATTTTGTTGCCAAAATTAACACTTAATTTTCATGTCACCTACTAACCTAGACATCAATAACTCTTCTCTGTTTCACAGGTCATCAACTTACCTAGGGAGCAAGTGGTCACGTAACTGATAAGATAAAAATCAATCTACATTGTTCAATTTTATGCGTTAACAATGATTATGACCACAACATTGAACATTCATTATAGTGGGATGAATGTGATTTAGCTTATATGTCACACTAATTTGATAATTTACACAATGATATGGATATGAATGTAAGAGTAATAACTATCATCCAAATCCATATGAGGAAGACCACATTGTAAATCACATGTATATCATAAAGAAAAAATTACATAAAAGTGCTTATATTATAGGAATCATTACAAGTTCGTACCATAACTGTGAAAACTGAATTTTAAGTGCCCAAAATATATGGCTTCCAACAAATTAGTACTTCTGTTATTCAAATTTCAGTTAAAAAAAAAAAATCCATAAAAATAAGTAAAATCATTTTTAAATTTTACTTATTTTTAGAAGGGTTCAAAATATATGAACATCAACAAATTAGTATTTGGTTTTCCTTTTACTTTTCCCCAAATCTACATCTCTATCTTCATCATCATCATAACATCATATCTATTTCTCAATAGGAATTAATCTCTAAACAAAAAACCCAGAAATCCACAACTTAATCCAACCAAACCCAACTGGGTTTTACTCAAAATGCATTCTCGAAGCCGAAGGCTTTCGGTTTTCCTCTTCTCTTTGTTGGTTTTGCTTCCCATTGCGAAACCAGATCTAGGTTCTAACCGCGTCGCTCTTGTAGCCCTCTGCTCCATCGTGGGTGGTTGGGCACTGCTTTGGAATGTGAACAACCGTGTCACTGTGCTTTGGCTTCCAGGTGTGGCTCTCTTAAGCACCATACCCACCGGAGTTTTTGGCAATTTGACTAGTCTTCGTACACTCCGCCTTCATCTCAACACTTTAACTGGTCCTCTTTTTTATAACTCTCCGCTTGTGTTACTCTTTGTAGCCTTTATTTGCAGGGCAACTTGCTATTAGGAGAAATCCCCCAGTTCTTGTACACTCTCCATGACTTGGTTCGCCTTAGCTTAGCTTCCAACACTTTTTCTGGAAAGATCTCTCCGGGTTTCAACAATCTAGCATGCCTAAGGGCTTTGCACCTCTAAAGCAACAAGCTTTCGGGGGCTATTCCCCAACTGAAGCTTCTCAATCTCACCCTCATTGCTAGGGTCAATAAGAATTTCATTGAGTCTAGGGATTTTCTGGGTTGGATACCAAATTCTTTCGGCCATTGGCTACTCTTTCTGGGTTTTCTTTGATGTTGGGTTAGTGGGTTAATTTGGTTCCAAATTCAGAAATGGGTGGACTAAAATTTGAGTTTGTAGGTTAATTTAGTATGCTGGGTAATGATTGGGTTTTTTAATGTTTGGGTTGATGATGAGGGGTTTCAATTTAGGGAGGGGTTTCAATATAGGAGGTATTTCAATATGGGGATGATGAGAATGCGAACATGATGAGGATTACGAGGAAAATTGAGATGAGAAATTTTGTGACAAAAGTACCCTTATAAATTTGGCTAAATATTTTTATATAATTTTTCTTATTATAAATGAAGTGTATCGATAGGTTCAATACAAATAGAAATCATATAACTTAGAAATAATTTACAATAGTATCCTCTCTAACATGACCCACTAAAAATGTACCATCTTGTATGGGACACTACGTAATATTGGTGAGTGAGACATTCATGGGTCTAATTTCCAAACTCACTAAAATAGTAGTCAAAAGTTACGTGGTTGGTACAAAAGGCAAAAAGATTGGCTATTTCGTTTAATATGTTCACGAATTGGCGGGTAGTTTCGTAACATATGGTAGGCTCGTGGTTGGCTAAAAAATTAGAAGGCCTTCGAGAGCCATCTTTTTCCATTTTATGGAAAGCATGGGAAGCAAAATCCATTTAAAGCCTCTGCTTTTTGCCTTACCACTTAAAAGCCTCCAACTTTAAATCAGCCTCCTGCTCCTAAACTCAATCTCAAGCTCTCTCTAATTGATGCTTCTTCTGCAACCATGGCTTTGAGAGCTTCCTCTTCTTCTTCATCATCTTCATCCACTTCTCTCTTATCCATTCACAGGCCCAAGCCACTTCCTTTCAAGTTCAATACTGTCAGGCCTCCTCAGCCAACCCTCTTGAAATCCCTCAAATGCATCCAAAACCCTCCTTCCAATTCGAACCCAAAGAAGCACCATCCCAAAAGCCCTAGCTCTTCCTCACCCTTCTCCTGCTCTACCCTCTCCTTATCTCCCTCCCAGACCACCGAGCTCGTCCCGCGTAATCTCCAGAGCTTTATCTCCGAGTTCCAGTCTTTATCTGATCCAATTGACAGACTCAAGCGCTTATTGCACTACGCTGCACTTCTCCCACCTTTAGACGAGTCGGGTCGGGTCGACTCGAACCGGGTCATGGGCTGCACGGCCCAGGTGTGGCTGGAAGCCAAGATGGACGATGAGGGCAAGATGAGATTCTTGGCGGAAAGCGATTCCGAGATCACCAGAGGGTTCTGCTCGTGCTTGGTTTTGGTGCTTGACGGCGCGTCGCCAGAGGAGGTCTTGAGTGTCAAAACCGACGACTTATCGTCACTCAATGTGGGCTTGCCGGGTGCGCAGAGGTCTAGGGTTAACACTTGGCACAATGTGTTGGTCAGTATGCAGAAAAGGACTAAAGCTTTGGTTGCCAAGCAACAAGGGAGACCGCCGTTCGACCCTTTCCCTTCTCTTGTCATCACCGCCGATGGGATTCAAGCAAAGGGCAGCTTCGCTGAAGCGCAGGTTAGCATAGTACAATAATTTGTTTTTGAGTAATTTATGGAAGTAGAATTATTAAATACCATTTTTATTCTAAGTTGGAATCTATATTAAATTGCAGGCGAGGTACTTGTCCCCGGATGAGTCTAAGGTTGAGGAGCTCGTGAATGTGCTGAAGGAAAAGAAAATTGGGGTGGTTGCACATTTTTACATGGACCCAGAGGTTCAAGGAATTTTAACTGCTGCACAGAAACATTGGCCTCACATTCATATATCTGATTCTTTAGTGATGGCGGATTCAGCTGTGAATATGGCAAAAGCTGGCTGCGAATTCATTTCAGTTTTGGGTGTTGATTTTATGTCTGAAAATGTCCGGGCAATCCTTGATCAGGCTGGCTTTGAAAAGGTATTTCCTTGCCTCTATTGATGTATTACCCAGTAAGGATGCAAAACATGTACTGTAATGTTTCTTTTTCTTTTTTGGGTAATAAATGGTAACATTGTTAAAAGCATATACTGTAGTTGTTAAACTGCAATGAATGGTTGTTTTTTATTTAAGGGGTTTGAAATCTCAAAGGTCGAGTCCAATTCAAATTCTTAACTTTATCTTAGTTCGTGGCTAGAGTTAACTGGATCTTGGTTTGGTGCACAGTTCATGAATTTCGTACTTTTTGTCTTATTTTGCAGGTTGGTGTTTACCGGATGGCAAATGAACGGATTGGTTGTTCTTTGGCGGATGCAGCAGCTTCCACCTCTTATATGAGTTATCTTGAGGCAGCTTCTAGGTCTCCTAATTCGTTGCACGTCGTTTACATTAATACTTCGCTAGAAACAAAAGCATATGCTCATGAGCTTGTGCCAACCATAACTTGTACTTCTTCAAATGTTGTCCAAACCATTTTGCAGGTTGGTGTGATTACAATTTACAATCTTTATCCGAATTGTATTTGAATTCTGCATTGTTTGTTAAATGATCAAATAGTATTCAATTGTTATCCTGGCTATTTTCTTTATGCTAATGCCAAATTGCATATCTTCTGCAGGCTTTTGTTCAAGTGCCAGATGCAAGTGTATGGTACGGGCCTGATGCTTACATGGGTGCAAATATTAGAGAATTGCTCCAGCAGATGACTCAGATGACTGATGAAGAAATCGCTGAGATACATCCAAGACATAATAGAGACTCAATCAGATCCTTGCTCCCTCGCCTGCATTATTTTCAGGTATGTCTATTTTGTTGCTATCAACCTGCCTGTTCTGATAATGAACCTCTCGCTGCATATTCAACACTGACGATGAAAATTTCTTGTTTTAGGACGGGACATGCATAGTACATCATTTGTTTGGAAATGAAGTTGTGGACAGGATAAAAGAAATGTACTGTGATGCATTTCTAACTGCTCATTTCGAGGTCCCTGGAGAAATGTTTTCTTTGGCCATGGAAGCAAAGAGAAGAGGAATGGGGGTTGTAGGCTCAACTCAGAACATCCTAGACTTCATTAAACAGAGGATTCAAGAGGCTTTGGATAGAAATGTCAACGACCACCTTCAGTTTGTGTTAGGAACAGAATCTGGAATGGTAACTTCAATTGTTGCAGCTGTACGTGGTTTGTTAGGTTCCGCGAGGCCTGGAGGAGCAAACATCAATGTAGAAATTGTATTTCCAGTTTCATCAGACTCAGTGTCAACAACATCATCAAATTCCACCACGGGCCTTAACTCTATTAAAGTGGGTGATGTCATACTTCCTATTGTACCTGGAGTCACCAGTGGTGAGGGATGCTCCATTAATGGTGGCTGTGCATCGTGTCCATACATGAAGGTTAATCCCTTTCTTAAGTTTGATTCTGTGATTAGTAGTTGTTTCATTTTCGGGCTCAATAGTTGTTTCATTTTCCCTACGTTGTAATTTCTTGAATTTGCTTGAGTTTCGGTTTCTCACATAGTATTCAATGTAAACTGCCAGATGAATTCTCTCAGCTCCCTCCTGAAAGTTTGCCACCATCTTCCTGATGAGACAAATAGCACCCTCTCCGCGTATGAAGCTGGACGATTCAAACTTCAAACTCCCAATGGAAAATCAGTTGCGGATGTTGGATGCGAACCAATTTTGCACATGAGACACTTCCAGGTTAGTTTCTCTGACCATTCAATATCTGTCCCATTGTAACATAAGGATCATCTTGAGTTCTTAGATTCACCTCTTTGTTGATGCCTTTTTGCAGGCCTCTAAAAAGCTGCCGGAGAAGCTTGTTTTTCAGATCCTTGATCCGTCTGGTAATGGGAGCTCATTGTTATTGAATTAAATTCATCGATTGAAGCTTAGCAACATGAGAGGCAAGCAGATTCTGAATCCTGAGGGAGGCTTCCTTTGAACCAAAAATTTACATTCGCACAGCATTGTTGTGCTTTAGTAATTTTTTTTTTGTTTCATGCGCTGATGTTGCAGTCTATCTGGTTTGATTGCTTGCCGGCGTAGTTCAGTATAGGAATCAAAGAAAATAACATTTTAACAAAGAAATAACTTGTTTAGTAATAAGGCCGGCTTTAATAACTATGTGTGAGTTCAATATGACAGTACTAAACAAAAAATATAGGACAAATTTATTTTATTGTCCTAGTTACATGATTATACTTATATTTTCAAATCTTTTATTTTACTACCCAATACTTTTAAAATATTAGAATCTTAGCGCTATTTTAATTTTTTTGTTAAAATGACTGTTAAGTGGTGATGTATTACTGTGGGACTTACAATTTGATTTAAATACGTGACAAGTAGATTGTTGATATTAAACCTTGAAAATCTAAGTGGAAGCACAAAAACCGCACAATGGGGATTGAAGCTGAATCCTTTGTTATTGAGTATTAATCCAATGCTGAAGAGCAATACATATTAATTGAGAGAAGTCCTAAGATACTACAAACACTAAGACATACATAACCTTTTACGGCTCAAGTAAAACACGATCAAAATAAGTGGAGAACAAAAGCTCACCCATTTCCTAAAATGTAGAACCTGAATTGACTTTGCCAATTGACTCAATCAACCTTATTTGCAGCTAACTAAAGATACACTACAATTAACACCCTCCCTTAAACTTATCTCTGCGAGAATTAGTTTAGGAAGCCTTCACCGTCTTCGAGTCTTCATCTTCAAGTGCTTGAAATGAACACATTCCAAGCAGTTCCCTATGTCTCACTCTTGCAATACACCAACTCTTTAACTTCATCTTTACACAAATCTCTTAGAAAACGAAATCTTACATTGATGTATTTGCTCCTTCCATGCAACATTGGATTTCTAGACAGCTTGATAGTTGAAACATTATCAAAGTAAATCGTAGAAGTCTCCATCTGCGCTTCCTTTAAGAACTCGAGCATTTTCCTCATCCAGATAGCTTGACATGCACTTGAAACTGCTACCACGAATTCAACTTCAATGGTTAATAGAGTTACAATGGACTGCTTTCTTGAACACCACGAAACAGCAACATTACTCATTAGAAATGCATACCCCGATGTTCTTTTTCTATCGTCCATGTCACTAGCATAGTCACTATCTGTAAAACCTTTGAATCCAGCTTCACTCTTCTTATAGAGAACTCCATAACCTAGTGTACCTTTCATATATTTCAAGATTCTTTTGGCTGCACTGAGATGCATCTCAGTTGGCCTTTCCATATACCTGCTTATCAAACTCACACTATACATCAAATTAGGTCTAGTTAAAAGTAAGATACATTAGACTTCCAACTAGTTGTTTGAAGTAGGTGTTATCCATTGCATCGCCATTAGGATCCTTGATAAGCTTTAGGCCTAATTAGCTATCCTACAATCCTTCATCTCAAACCTTTCGAGAATTTTGTGAGCATACTTCTTCTCGTAAATGAAATTACCAGAAGTTGTTTGTTTGACCTCAACACCAAGAAAATAGTGCATAAGCTCTAAATCACTCATCTCAAACTCTTTCATTATGAATAACTTAACATCTTTAATTAAGCTATCATCACTACCAGTGTAAATGAGAACATCAACGTGTAAGCATACAATGATAATGCTACCTCCTTCTCGAGCTTTGACATATAAAGTGTGTTCATGAGGACACTTTTGAAATCCATGTTGACAAAATAAGCATCAATACTGTTGTACCATGCCATTGGTGCCTGATTCAAGTCGTAGAGTGCTTTATTTAGCTTGTACACCATTTCTTCTTTGCCTTCAATCTCATATCCTTGGGGCTGGTTGACATGCCCTACCCCCTAATCCCCAGGGATTAGCAGGGGGAGTCGTGCTTCTGTCTGATATGTCATTCTAAAAGGATCAATTCACCCTTGTAATCAATGTAAATATCCTATCAGAGTACGCACTCATCGTGATGCCTCAACCTCCTTGTTGCCCATGTCCGCAACCAACCTGGAGGGTTCCAAAACCAAAAATAAAGTGTGAGTGGACAGAGTACAATATTGGAAAACCATTTTCCGAAACACATCTTTTAACCCTCTGTTTTAGAAAACATGCATGTACAACCAATAAAACATTTCTTTCAAATAAAACCCCAGTTTCTATATAACCCCCTAGTTCCAACCCAAAACCACATAAAGATAAAAGGCCCACATGCTCACATGCTACTGAAATCGTCGGCTCTAAGCCGCTTTAAAAACCTTCACACATAATCATCATAAAAATTGTAATTCAAAGTACATACCCAACCTGCTCTTGCTGGCCCAGCCAACTCAATGTCAAACCTCATCATACTGGTCCAACTAGCATCCCATGTGCCCTACCGATAGGAGAGTACGGGATCTATAGGGTCCAACCTCGTCGGTACGTGTAGGGTCCACCCCGTTTACGTCAGAGCCCGTCTCTGGGAATCTACGGAGTCCAACTCCGAAAATGGCGATCCAATCGTCTGAGATTAACCAATCCAACATATAGAACCCAAAGTAGAACATATTGTAATACTCGATGATTACTCAAAACATATATTGTACGGGCACCAGCCCAAAACAGTTGACTCTAGAGCACCATGCCCAAATCCTGGTTTTCCAAAACCATTATAAGAACCAGAAACCATAGCAAGAATATACACAAACCAATCATTATCCAAATCCAGGGATATAAGCATAACACATTTAAGTCCAACATTTATCCAGCAATTGAAATCATAATCGTAATCATGAAAAATCATATCACAAATCTAGTGAAAACATATATATATATATATATGCATGCATCCGAGTTATGAAAGAAACTGTCCACTCACAGTACTGCCGCGTGCTCGAACCATGAGCCGTAAGCTAATCTCAAGCCTCCGGGGCATCTGGGCCTGTCAAAATCACACTCAAGGGTCACTATCAACCTATATAAGTCCAAATATAAAACCCCAAAAAGTCTCGGAACCGAAAATGTGTCCCGAACACGCTTCTCGAAAAGAAAAACCTTCATTTGACCTACCAAACGATCTCCGATTGTCCTGAAACCACCACTATTGAATTCAAAAAGTCAAAACCTTTCAAACAAGACTAGTTTTCCTTCAAAATTCGTGCCCACGCACCAGTAAAAGTCTAGTCAATGAAAAAGTCAACAGTAAATGCTGACGTTAGCAAAAGTCAACGCTAACGTCAGCAAAGTCAACACTGACGTCATCAAAAAGTCAACGTTGATGTCAGCAAAGTCAACGGTCAAAGTCAACATTGACGTCATCCAGGTCAACACTGATGTCAGCCAGGTTAATGCTGACGTCATCACCCTAGCTGGAGACGATGACCGGCATCGCCGTGTGCCGCCGTCGTGGCGTCCGAAAAACCCCATTTTGGCCATATTTTTCAAACCTTCATAACTCTCTCATTTCTCAACCAAATTTGACGTTCTTTATATGAAAATCATAGTACTTGAGCTTAGGAATCCAAATCTGAATCCAGAATTGTGAAAGAGTACCCAGTTTTGAAGATATCGCCTCCCAAAGTTTTGGCCAAACTTTGAACTCTTGTTCCAGCCACTCCCGTCGTCCAAAACCTTCTTTTTTTGGCACCTACAAGCTCGTATGAGCTCCAAGAACATAACCATGGGCTTAGAATCGTTCCAAAACGTCAAAAACCAAACCCCAAATCTTAGGACCCATGGGTTACCTCATTTTTTTGCGATTCCGGCCCCCGTTACGGCGGCTCTGTCGTCCACCGTCATTCTCACGGCCCCTCTCTCACTTTATCTCTCTCCCTGGTATAGATGGTGAAGCATAACATGGAGAGGGTTTTGGATGGGCACGTGTAACGACCTGTCCCGAATTTCAGGATTAGATTAGTGACTAATCGTGATTAGTGAGGTTAATCGTTGATTAGTGGGGTACTTTCGAATGAACGATGCAAAATGACCGTTTTGCCTCTAGACGTAGGTAAAACATTGACTTTTCATTTAGACGATCAAATGGACTTTGACCGATGACCGTGACATAGTTCGGGACGTCACGAGTTCATAGATAGGTGGCACGTTCGATTCCGACATTCGAGGAAAGAGTTATGACGTTCAGAAGTTCAAGGGCATTTTGGTAATTTGGTTAAAAGGGAGCAAATAGTTGACTTTTGGACCGAGAGGTCCGATGGCCGAGAACCGGGGACCATTACGTAGATCAGGACGATACGAATCCATAGACAAATGGCACGCTGAAATCAGACTTTGAACGGGGAAGTTATAGGTCACGGAAGTTCGATTTCACTAAACACGTACTTCGAGACGATGATGACTTGGCCTATTCTGATTGGCCATATATTTTAAGTGGGACCCAAGTGTCACTCATCCCATTGGCTAAAACCCCTAAATTGTGGATCTAACTTAATTAAATAATATTATTTTAATATTTTATAATTAATCCAATTACCACTCAATCTTAGCCCTCCATTCCAATTAATCTCTCAAATCCTCACCATTCAATTCCTTTCCCTTTCTCATCAGATATCAACATTTTCATTTCTTCTTCTGTCTCTCAAAAACCCGAAACCCCATTTTCATCCTCCCTAAAGCAAACACACAACACCACATCATACAATCTACATCCTCATGGCTTTGTGAGAGTTAGGGAGAAACTGAGATGATGTGGACACGACGGTGGTGCTGTCAGTTTATACGGAGAGCCATGGCGGTGGCCACGGCGGGGGAAAACCCGAAACCTTAGGTAAGTGTTTGAAAATTCAAGTTTTGATTTTAATGGTTTTTACTCGATTCTATTAATGAGGTTGACTTCTTAGTGGTCTAAGGAGAAGGCCTAGATTGATTTTGAGGCTTAGGACGGCTGGGAAGGACGGTGAACGGCGGAGGAAGTTGCCGTCACCATTGTTGATTCTTGGAGGTACGGTTTTCCTTCGAGTTGGGTGTTTTTAAATGTTAAAATGATAGGAAATGAGATTAGGAATATTTAGGGATTAAAATGGGTTGAAATGGATTGAAAATACGAAGGATAGGACCCTGAACCGGTCCAGACCGGTTCGACCGGTTCACACCAGTCAAACTCGGTTTGACAGAGCTTGATGGTGATGAATAGTGCCTGCTCGTGGGCTTCAAGCGCAGGACCTTCTTGGGGTGTGTGGTCCATAATTTGGGGATGTCTTCAACATGTGAAATCTTCTATTCGATGTAACGAACATTTTGGGACTAGTTTCGTGTCGATCGGACACCGTCTCGATAATGTTCGGGGCATCGGAAGGTTTAGGTTTGAGATTTAAAATACTTAAAAATTCGGGAAAATTACGGGACTTCAATGAGAGGTTAATAAGGTAGTTAGTAACCCTCTAGATTTAATTGGACAGGTTTGGGAGTCCCGGTGACGACAATTTGCCCGGTGAGGCTTACGAAATGCAAATCAAGGCGGCAACATAGGACGGTCTGTTAGTGGACTTTGGTTTTATAAATAATATGCATGCATAACTTTTTTATATGTTTTATACACGTGATTTCTATGATGATGATTGCGATTATTGATTTTACGTATGTTACACGTATTTCGACATGTTTTTCGTATTACACGCATATCGAGGCTAACAAATTTATTGTGGTTTTGCGTGCTTTCGGTTTCATGAATGATGTGATGAAATGGTTTTGAAATTGGAAAGATGAACTCGGGCATAAGGCCCAATTGTTTTGGAAACCTTGGACTTGGAGTCCATTTGAATTACGAAATCGGGTTGTGGGCCCAGTTGGTTTATAAATGTGATTTCGGGTCGGGGACCCTAAATGGATTTGAATAAATGGTTTTGGATTTGAGAAATCAGAGGTTTGGACTTGTGATTATTTTATGGAAATTCCGGGCAGGGCCCTTGAGATGTTTTGAAATGATTTGATAAATTGTTTTCCATAAACCATCTTGATACGAGGATATGTGGATGGTCTCCTCTTGGGGTCTGCGACACTTAAGAAGTCACGGTGCATTACCTTCGAGGGGTCACTGCACGGAGCGACCGGACCGTATAGTGACTCGGAGCAGGATTGCTATGATTTGATGTCTGGGACGTCAGACATCTGGGATGTCAGAGATATGGACCTGGTGGGACCCCGGGCAGCACGCGTTGCTTATACCATGAGATATGACATCTAGGACGTCGAGCGTCTGGGACGCTAGATATTTGGGATGCCCAGGATGGTTTAAACATGTTTTTCTTGAATGGTATTTATGGTTATGGTTTTGGGCGGTGACCCACTTGGAATTGGAATTGGTATTTGGATGTCGGATTTATCAAATATATGTTTTGGTTTTCGATATTCATGGATTTGGGCAGAGACCCACATGATATGGTTTTTACGGTTTTGGGCTGAGTTCCCACATTTGGTTTTGAGTTACGGTTTCTGGGCTAAGGTGTAACGACCCGTCCCGAATTCCAGGATTATATTAGTGACTAATCTTGATTAGTGAGGTTGATCGGTGGTTAGTAAGGCGGAATCAGACAAAATGTGCAAATGACCGTTTTGCCCCTGGTTGGAGGAAAAATGTTGACTTTTTGATCGGGCGGTCAAACGGACTTTGACCGATGACTGTGACATAATTCGGGACGTCACGAGTTCATAGGCAGGTGGCATGTTCGATTTCGACATTCGAGGAGGAAGTTATGACGATCGGAAGTTGAGGGGCATTTTGGTAATTTGGCAGTAAAGGGGCCAAATATTGACTTTTGACCGGGAGGTCCGATGGACGAGGGCCAAGGACCGTTACGTAGGTATCGTCGATACGAATCCAATGACAGGCGGTATGCCGAAATCGGAGATTCGACGACGAAGTTATGGTCACAGGATCGAGCTCGGTTAACCGAACGAATCTGGATTAAAATATTATTTTATTATGAACAGTACGCGGTGACTGAACACACCTGGATGGGTGACAAGTGTCACTCATCCCTTAAATTGAGGCTTAAAACCAGAATCCATGTTTTGGGGAAAACATAATTATGATGTTTTATTAATTATTAATTAATTAAATATCCATTAAACCTCCATTAATCCTCTCTGTTCTCTTAGCCGTGTACAACCTACAATCCAGTTTTCTTCCAACCTTAATTCCTCTTCCATTTCTGAACCTGAGAGTGCGAAATTGTGAGTGAATTGAGAGTGAGTTGAACTGGGTAAACACGAGAGATTGACAGAGAGAAGGAGACTGGAATTTCAGATTTTAGAATTTTGGGGGGAAAGTCGGGTTTTGAACTATAGGCCGTTAGGATCAAAATTGAGTTCAATTTGAGTTTTCTAGGATTGCCACGATCAGTTTCATCGAAAGAATGAAGGAATTTGGTGCCCAATTCACTCTGAACGGGCCTGGTAACAGAGAAAGAAAATCGAGGTTGAGTCGTGATCATTGAGTGATCAAACGATGTAATTGATGTGGGGAAACAGTTTCTCAAGATCCCACGATGCTTCTGGAAGGATCAATTGAAGGAAAACGATGGGTATTGCTGATCTTCCATCAATGCACAGTGTACGGCAGTTCTTCGAGGAATCGAGTTTGATTCGACTGGTTTGAGGTGAGTGTTCGTGAAATTGACTTCACAGAACTTTAATTGGATTCAAATAGAAGCTAACTGAATGATCAATTGATGTAATTAAGGTTGAATTGATAGGAAACCAACCGAGTCATCTCGCGGGCTAATTGGACCCGTTTATCAGACATACGGGTTAGGACGATGGCACTGTAGCAGGCGCGTGGGTTTCACGCGCAGCCACTCATGGCGGCGCGTGACGGCGCGTGGGCACGAATCTCGAGGTGAGGTCAACATGACTTCTGTCTTATTTAATGTAACGAACATTTTGGGATTGGTTTCGTGTCGATCGGACCCCGTCTCGATATTGTTCGGGACGTCCGAAGGTTTTAAATGAAGTTTAAAAATAGTTAAAAATTCGAAAAAATTACAGGACTTTAATAGGATGTTAATGAAGAGGTTAGTGACCCTCTAATGTGATTTGGACAGGATTGGGAGTCCCGGTGATAGTGGTGTGGCCTGGGAAGGCCTATGGCACACGTATCGAGGCGTATCGTTAAACGGTCTGTGAGTGGACTTTGGTTTTATAAATCCTATGCATGTTTAAATGTGTTATATGTTTTATATACATGATTTCTATGATGGTGATTGTGAGTATTGATTTCGGGTATGTTGCACGTATTTCGAGGTGTTTTCCGTATTTCACGTATATCGAGGTTAACAGTTTTATTGTGGTTTTACGTGCTTGTGGTTTAATGAATAATATGATAAAACAGTTTTGATATTGAAAAGATGAACTCGGGCTTAAGACCCAATTGTTTTGGAAACCTCGGACTTGGAGTCCATTCGTAATCGGGCCGGGGGCCCAGTTGCTTTATGAAATTGGGCCAGGGACCCAGTTGTTTACGAAATCGGGCTGAGACCCATTTGAGTTATGTTATCGGGCCAGGGGCCCAGTTGATTTACGAATTCGGGTCGTGGGCCTATTTGGTTTATAAAGTTGGGATGCGGGCCTAGTGGTTTACAAAATCGGGACGTGGGCCCAGTGGTTCATAAAATCGGGCATGAGACCCAGTTGGGTGATAAATGTGATTTCGGGTCTAGGACCCTATGTCACGACCCAGCCCATCTAACACAATATTGTCCGCTTTGGGCCCAGCCCTCACGGTTTTGTTTTCGGGAGCTCACGTGCAACTTCCCAGTAGGTCACCCATCATGGGTTTGCACTAGCCTCAACTCGCTTAACTTTGGGGTTCCAATCCCCCCCAAAGCCACTGAGCTCCCAAAAGGCCTTGTGTTAGATAGATACGTGCCCACACATATAAGGTACTTCACCTTTCCCTCCCCGAGCGATGTGGGATCGTTCACCGATCTTACATTTCCAAGCTCACAGGTCTTGCTCACCGTTCTTGCTTCCAAGACCGGGTCTTACAATCCACCCCCCTTGGGGCCCAGCGTCCTCGCTAGCACACTTCCGGTCAGGATCCGGCTCTGATACCATTCTGTCACGACCCAGCCCATCTAACACAATATTGTCTGCTTTGGGCCCAGCCCTCACGGTTTTGTTTTCGGGAGCTCACGTGCAACTTCCCAGTAGGTCACCCATCATGGGATTGCACCAGCCTCAACTCGCTTAACTTTGGGGTTCCAATCCCCCCCCAAAGCCACTGAGCTCCCAAAAGGCCTTGTGTTAGATAGATACGTACCCACACATATAAGGTACTTCACCTTTCCCTCCCCGAGCGATGTGGGATCGTTCACCGATCTTACATTTCCAAGCTCACAGGTCTTGCTCACCGATCTTACTTCTCAAGCTCACGGGTCTTACTCACCGTTCTTGCTTCAAAGACCGGGTCTTACACCCTATGTTTAATAAATGTGATTTCGGGTCAGGGACCCTAAATGGAATTGTGAAGTTTTATGGAAATTTCAGGCAGGGCCCATTGTAATGTTGTGAAATAAATTAATAAAACTGTTTTCCATATACCATCTTGATACGAGGATATATGATGGTCTCCTCCAGATGTCTGGGAAACTGGGGAAGTCACGGTGCATTGTCTGCGAGGGGTCATTGTACGGAGTTACCAGACCGTATAGTGACTCAGGAGCAGGATTGCTATGATTGACGTCTAGGACGTCAGACAATTGTGATGTCAGAGATATGGACCCGGAGAGACCCCGGGCAGCACGCGTAGCTTATTATATCGTGAGATATGACGTCTGGGACGCTGAGCATCTGGAATGCTGGAGATGGTAATGGTAAAATATGGATTAATGAATCTATGAAATGGCTTTTCGGTTGGATTTGTGGTTATGTGATTTAAATGGATTTATGTTTACGGTTTGGCCCACATGGTTGTTTATGTATGATTGTGGTATTCCACAGTTTTGGGCTGAGTTCCCACACTTGGTTTTGAGTTAACGGTTTTTTTTTGGGCTAAGGCCCTAATGGCTTGGTTGAACAAACGTTTTGGTTACTGGTTTTCGTGGCATGCATACGTTTTTATTGGAGGGCATAAATGTCTTATAAATGTGTTTAATGAACTTAACGATTTTTGTCCACTCACTGCTTTTATTGGTTTTAATGCCCTTTAGGTTGACTACGGATGCGACTGCAGTAGAGACTGAGACATTGCACGCCTCCTCCACCGATCCTTGCACACTTTGGAAGCCCCGTTTGGGCAGTGACTCTCGGTTATCCCTTGTCTGACACCCCTTGTTGGACGGGAGCAGGGCACATTCCACGGTAATCCCGGGGGGATTGGGATGGGTCCTGTCATAAGGCCCTAATGGTTCCTTTTAGTAAATAGTTGCTTACTGATTTTCTATGCATGCATACGTTTTAATGAAGGGCATAAATATCTTTGTGAAATGTTTTTTATGAACTTAATTATTTTCGTCCACTCACAGCCTTTGTTGTTTTAATGCCCTTCAGGTTGATCACAGATGCGACTGCAGCAGAGACCGGGACATCACATGCCTCCTCCATCGATCCTTGCGCACTCTGGAAGCCCTGTTTAGGTAATGGCTTTAGGTTATCCCTTGTTTGACACTTCGTGTCAGACGGGAACATGGCACATCCCACGTTAATCTCGGGGGGATTTGGATAGGTCGTGTCAGCATGGGTTGGAAAGGAAAAGAAAGAAGAATGAAGTGAAGATGATGATACATGATTTATTCAAATGAGACATAGGGTGGGTGACAAGTGTCACTCATCCTATGGTCCCAAAACTGATATTTTGGGGTCCACTAAAAGACAACAACTTGAAAATCGTGCAACCGTAAACGAAAATGAACCTTCTGTGACCCATAACTTTCCCATACGATGTCTGATTTCAACATGCCGCCTGTCTACAGACTCGTATCGTTTCAATCTACGTAACAATCCCCAGTCCAAGTGCATTAGACCTCCAGGGTCAAAAGTCAACTTTTTCACCTTTTTCAAGGGAAAAGTCATCATTTTTCCCAACCGTTCGATAATCCTCGATTAATCCTTACTTAAGTCTTAGTTAATCTCGTAGATTCGGGACGGGTCGTTACACTGGTCAATGTAGACTTGCTCTTCCAAGTCTCCATGAAGAAATGCCGATTTCACATCTAGCTGGAAAATAGGTAAAGAATTCTAAGCTGCCAATGCAATCGTCATTCTTATTGTATCTGATCTGGCTACTAGTGCAAACATTTCCTCCTAATCAATCTTATGATTTTTCTTGTACCCTTTAGCAACTAATCTTGATTTGTACTTCTCCACCTCTCATTTTTCATTGAGTTTGGCCTTGAATACCCACATAACTCCAATGGATTTCTACCCCTCAAGTAACTTAATCAACTTCCACGTGTTGTTCTTTTTGATTAAATGGATTTTACTGTCTATAACTTATTTCCATTTAGCTTCATGGATAGCATCTTCGAATGTGACAGGATTTGTTTCAGCAAATAAGGCAAAGTTAACTGTATCAACATAAGACTCGGTGTAATTTACCTTATAATCCATCATCCAAGCAGATTTTCAAGTGAATTTCGATTTTTGAGCGTATACCTTGTGTCAAGATTAGGAACATCTTTGATCTGCCCTTGTTCTTCTTTATTCATGGCCTGAATTTCAGGTTGTGTCACAATATGTACCTCAGTTTGTGCCTCAAGTTCATTCATCTTTTCACTGTCACTTTTTTCACCTACAATGATCAGCTTGTGCTGCACTGTTTTCTTATCTTCCCAGTCCCATGAACATTCCTCCTTGAAGATAACATTCCTACTTACAACCACCTTTTTTGTAATGGGATTGAACAGCTTGTAAGCTTTTGCATTTTCGCTCATACCAAGGAACACACACAGCTCACTTTTATCATCGAGCTTCTTCCTCTTTTGATAAGGAATGTGTGCATATGTTATGCACCTAAATATCTTGAAATGATCAACTGCTGGTTTCTTTCTACTCCAAGCCTCATGTGGAGTCATATTCTTGACTAATAAAGTAGGGCTTCGATTAAGGACATGCATTGTCCATAATACTGTTTCTGGTTAAAAACTCTTAGATGTCCCTTTTGTTGCTTACAGACTCCATACCATATTCATTAAGGTTCTTCTTTTCCTTTCACACACACCATTTTTTATGGTGTGTATGCAATTGATAACTGTCTTTTAACGCCATTTTTATCACAAAAAGCTTTAAACTCATTAGAATAGAATTCCCCACCCATATTAGTCCTAAGATTTTTTACTTTCTTTAAAAAAAAAAAAAATTCAACTAAGGCAACAATGTTTCTAAATACACCAAATGCTTCAGAGTTAGTTTCTAAGAAATAAACCCATGTCTTCATACTAAAATCATCAATGAAAGTGATGAAGTACCTTTTGTTGCCGTTTGAGTTTGGGGAGATCGGACCACACAAATCTGAGTGAATTAGCTCTAGGATTCCTTTTTGTAACGACCCGTTCCGGAAATCGGGATTTCATTAGTGGTTAATGATAGATTATTGAAGTTGACCAGTAATTAGTCGGACGAATTCGGAGGGACGATGCAAAATGACAATTTTGCCCTTGGAATTGGGTAAATAGTTGAATTTTTGTTCGGGTGGTGTAAGACCCGTGTCCTGGAGGGAACGGTGAACAATCCCACATTCCTGCGAGGGGGAATGGTCTGGGAGTGGATGGTGGTGTGCCTTAAATGTGTAGGCACACACCTATCTAGCATGAGGCCTTCTGTGGTCGCGTTGGTTAGAGGCTTGCCTTCGAGTATTGCTCTACCACGAGGTCACGGGAACAAAACCCAGCGGGCGCATTGGAGGGAGATTCCCATTGGCGTGCCGATCTGTGGACAATATCATGCTAGATAGAGCGTGCCGCTGCGCCACTCTGATTTAGATGAGGCCTTTTGGGAGCTCAGTGGCTTTGAGGGGGATTAGAACCCCAAAGTTAAGCGAGTTGAGGCTGGTGCAATTCCATGATGGGTGACCCCCTGGGAAGTTGCACCGTGAGCTCCCGAAAACAAAACCTTGAGGGTGCAGGCTTGCCGTTGAGTATTGCTGTGGCCCAAAGAGGACAATATCGTGCTAGATGAGTCGGGACCTGATGTAACGACCTGTCCCGAAAATTAGGGTTAAGACTGTGATTAAGATAGGATTAGTGAGTTTAATCGGCGGTTAGTTGGTTCCGGTAGGTCCGTTGGTGTAGAATGACGATTTTGCCCTTGGTTTGGGCCAATAGTTTACTTTTAGTTCAGGCGGTCAATTGGGTATTGACCGGTGACCGTGATGTAGTTTGTGATGTCACGAGTCCTTAGACAGGTGGCACGCCCGATTCCGACATCCGAGGAGGAAGTTATGATGTTCAGAAGGTTGGGGGCATTGTCGTAATTTAGTTAAATTAGGGGGGAAAAGTTGACTTTTTGTACGATCGGGTTTTGACACGTTAACCTAGGATAGTTAGGTACATCTCGTCATCCTGAATTCAACGATAGGCGGCACGGGTTCATCGGAGTTAGGATGTGTAAGTTACGGGTCTAAAATAATAAGGGCAAAATGGTAATATTTGATTTAAAAGAAGGGCATTTTAGTCTTTTTCACTTTGGGTTTGGTGCAGCCGGATTGGGACAAGTGGACAGAGGAGATTGAGATTTTTGTGTAAGGCTTGAAATGATGGTGACACGTGGGAGAGCTCTAGTGGGTTCTCGGGTGCACGACCCAATTATTTGGATGTGTGTCGTGTGTGTGCCCGTGTGTGTGTGAGTTGAACAAGAGAGAACAGAGACTGAGGAATTGAGATGAGTTGGACGTTGATCGTGAGTGTTGGTGTGTTCTGGTGAGTGAGGAGTGACCAGAGATCGAGAGGGAGACAGTGAGTGAGTTGGGGATTGCAGCCCGTGTGAGTCGAGTGTGTGAGGAGGGTGTGAGGTTCCAGAAAACAGAGAGGAGTTTGAGTGGTGGTGCTGCCGTGTAGGGACCAATCGAGGCTGGTGGAGGTGTGCAGAGGACGGAGGTGGATTGGAGGAGTCGTGTCCTCACGACTGAGCTCACGGTGGTGGTCAGTGTACAGGTAATTCCTCATCTTCTTTCCATTGCCCTGTTTTTCCGTCGAACTTCAAACGGTGAGTCGTGGGTTTTGAGTGCGAGTCGAGGCTTTTGGTGAGTTGTGTGAGACTCAATAGGGTCCTAGGAGTCGTCTAGGGTGGTTGCTGTGACGGGGGGTTACCTGGTTGGTCGAATTGGAAAACAGTGGATGGTTCGAGTTTGGTTTCGAGTTTGGGACGATGATCCAGGGGTTGTGTCGAGGTGTTTGAGTGAGGGGAATAGGTTGCTTAGGACTGGACGAAGAGGCTGGTGAAGAGAGGGAGGAAAACGGTGCAGGCACGGCGGACAACCGAGAACGCCGGTTCAGACGGGTTCGCCCAAAGAAGACGATGATGAACAGTGATCGTGTGCACGCGCGTGAGGCCCACGCGTAGCCACTTTGGACAGCGCGTGGAGGTGCGTGCGGTGGTTTTTGGGGAAAGTGACAACTAAGTTTTTGGTCTAAAGGTTGTAACGAGTCTAGTGGACTAAGTTTTGGGTTAATCGGACGTCGTTTGAGATTAGTTTCGCGAGGTTGAAGGTTTAGGGTTCCGGTTGATTACGTCTAGGACCCAGGGAGTTTTGGGGAAAATTAGGTGGACCTTAGTAGATGTGTTAGTAACGTACTTTGGTGATTGTTGACAGGATCGGGATTTCCCGAGGAAGCTGAAGAACGTACGGGACAAACGAGGCGCGAGTGACGTGCCGGTATCTGTGAGTGGACCCCTTCTTTAAACTTGAGCATGCATAACTGATTTTAATTACTTTTTTTTATGGTTTTTACATATGATTTCATGATTGTTGAATATGTGATGTTGGTTTTACATAATTGCACGGTTTTCGAGAAAGTACAGTTTTCAGCACGTTTTACAAGAAAAGGTTGGATTCTGATTTCGATGCCATGATTTGGGGTTTTTAAACGATAAGTGATTTTCAATGGTTATAAATGGATTTTGAGACGTGATTTGATAATCAAGGGCTTTCGGTTTTAGAATCAGATTTCGAGAAACGAGATTTGGTTTTAAAGTTGAAAAAGTGGAATTCCGGATTTGGGTTCGGAATGACGGTTTTGGATGCCGGAAGGGCATCAGACCAGTGATTTCGGATTCGAGTTTGGATACAGATTAAGAAATGGTTTTCAAATGATTTTGGATTAGATTTGCTGGATCTGATTATTGGGTTTAAAGACCCGGATATTGTGATTGACGGGGGACGGGCCCGGATTGGGTTTAAAGACCCGGATTGAGTTTAAAGACTCGAATATATTGATATTTCCCTCGTAGGCCTGTTGAGTTTAAAGACTCGGGATTTTAAAGAGTCGGATATTATTGAGGCCTGGATTGAGTTTAAAGACTCGGATAGGTCCAACAGGTTTGATCGGATAATGATTGTTTGAGACTTATGTTTTATGAAATGGTTTTATGATGTTTCTGACGTGATTTCTGTAACTGCTTTAAATTCTGTTTTTATGACGATCTTTATGTGATTTATAACTGATTTCAGTAAATGGGTTATGCATGTGTGATTTCAAAACGGAGGGCGAAAACCCTGGTTTTCTTATAAAATGGTTTTTGGAAACTCTTCTTTTATTTATGGTCCACTCACACCTTCTATTTTAAATTGCCCTCCAGGTCGTGGAGCTAGTGCGGGGGTTGATGTTGAGGCAACGTCGGAGGCATAGAATACTTGAGAGTGACCCTGGAGTGCTTTACATTTTCTTTCCTTTGTATTTTGGTACTATGCTCTGTAACACTTTGACTTCGGGATGTTTAAATTTTTTCTCCTGCGTCTGGCATGTAATCTGGTGGTTTTGTGAGTTACCTAGGGTTTTGTGTCGGGGTGTCAGACAGGAGCAGGATTTACCTCGGTTTTTGGGGTGGAACCGGGGTGGGTCCTGACACCTGACAGAGGAGGGTCGGGTCCTAACAGAATGGTATCAGAGCCAGACCCCGACAGGGAAGTGTGCCAGCGAGGACGCTGGGCCCTAAGGGGGTAGATTGTAAGACCCGTGTCCTGAAGGGAACGGTGAACAATCCCACATTCCTGTGAGGGGGAATGGTCTGGGAGAGGATGGTGGTGTGCCTTAAAGGTGTAGGCACACACCTATCTAGCACTAGGCCTCCCGTGGTCGCGTTGGTTGAGGCTTGCCTGATGTGTATTGCACACCACGAGGTCCCGGGGTCAAAACCTTGAGGGTGCAGGCTTGCCTTGAGTATTGCTGCGACCCAAAGAGGACAATATAGTACTAGATAGAGGATGCCGGCGCGAAACTTTGATCTATAATGTTTTTATATGTTTTCTATACGCGATTCTATAATTTAATTTATGATCTTGATGTTACGGTTTTGTACGGTTTTCGAGATATTTACGGAATAACACGTTTTACGAGATTTCGATTGATCTTGTGATTTGATCATGGTTTTAACGATTTGACTTCGGGATTTGAAAAATGATTTGATTTCAAGGATTTGAAATGGATTTCGGAAAAGTGATTTAGGGCTTGGAGCCCTGTTCATACGATTGAGATTTCGGTTTTAAAACTGGATTTCGAACATGAGATTTCGGATTTGGTTTTGAAACTTGGAAAGGAAATGTGGATTTGGGTTTGGGATGATGGTTCCGGATGCTAGATTACAGAATCATTGTTGCGAATTCGAATGTGGATTTTCTATGGTTTTCACTGTTGCTTGAAAAATGGTTTTGGGTTTAAAGACCCGGAAAAAAAAATCGTTGGATCTGGTTTTGAGTTTAAAGACTCGATTGATTGACGGGGGGAGGGCCCTGGATTGATATGTTTTGAGTTTAAAGACTCGGTATATGTTTTGAGTTTAAAGACTCGGATATGATATCCCCTGACGCCTGTAATTGTGTTTTGAGTTTAAAGACTCGTTGATATCCCGGGAAGGCCTGATATTGCGCATGGTTTTGATTTTAAAGACTCGGGCGCACTTGAGATCCAGCAAACTTGTATGATTGATGTTTTCATTATTTTTTCACTGATTTTCAGATGTTTTGGGGCAATGGCCCGGATGATTTGGATTTGATGAGTTTGGGACCGAGTTCCCGTACTTTGAGATTAATTTGTGCTTTGAGGCTGAGACCTGGATTTGAATAACGGATTTGATTCGGGATTTCACATGGTGTTCATTGATGGTTTTGATATGAATGGTTTTATGATATGGATTGATATGCATGCATTGGTTTTAAATGGAGGGGGTGAATGTAATTGTTTTATTGACATGTTTTTAACTTATATTTGGTTTTTGTCCACTCATAGTCTTTTCATGTTTTTGATACCCTCCATGTTGTTACGGTACCGGCTGTTTGTCGAAAGAGACGGAGACATCATACCATGATCTACAGTAGATTCGGCACACTCTGGGAAGTCCGGATACTTTTAGGATGGTCGGATCGAGAATCCCTTGTCCAACTTACGTGTCACATGGAGGTTGGAAATTGGTTTAGCCTTCGTGTTATGCGTAAGTTAGACGGGAGTAGGATTTAGCCCTTAATCCCGGGGGATTTGGGGTGGGTCCTGTCAATTTGGTATCAGAGCAGGTTTCGTGTGCTCTACACGAGGTTTGGTTCCCAGAGTCGTTGGTTTGTCGATTTGGGCGTTGTTATGCTACTGTGGATGTGATGTCTCGATGCGGAACAGCCCGTCATCAACCTGGACGCGATAGTGATAGTACGTTCGCTAGTGTTTAGTTAGTGGCGATTGTTAGTGCCAGGGTGATAGTCTCTCGATATACAGGCAAGGTAGGATGTAATTCGACTTAGGGCCGGAGAAGTTAGCGTGTTTGACGCTAAATATGCTCGATGGTTGGACCATAGGGTCGGGTGTGTGCCAGCATGGTTAACCTGGATGGTAGCTGGTAAGTTACGATTACGAGTAGGCTGGTTGGCCTGTGGGGCCCGATAGTAGCCTGTTGAGCTGGTGGTATACGTGGGCCGCGGAGGCCGGTTGACGGTGGCCTATTGAGCTGGTGGTATACGTGGGTCGAGGAGGCCGGTTGACGATCACCCGTTGGGCCGGATGGCGATAAGATGACGATAGTATGGACCTGTGATCATTTGATTAGATTGTTTGAGCTTGGATGTGTAAGGCTACGAGTAACCGAACGTCTCGAGTAATGGGGTATAGGAACCTAATGTGAGGATTTGAGGGATTTCCCCCTAGTATGGGTTATTGTGAATTAGTGGCTGTCGCGGGTTTGGACAACCCGTATGACGAGGTTTCTTTTAGAAAACTCCACTGGTTTGGATTGTGAGTTCCTTGGAGAGGAACCCAGACGAAGTGCTTAGTTTTGGAAACCTGAGTTGGTGGTGGGTGGACAACTCTGGACGAGTCTAGTGAGATGATGGTGTTTGGTTGAGCCTTGTGTTGCTCAAAGATGTGGAGTACGAGGGAGGCCAGTTTCCCTAACCCGAGCGCAGGTTGAGGGTTTTGGTTCGGTAGGAGCAGAGGCTCGGGACTGGTGTACTGTGAGTCCTGGAGTAGAGATGATGTGCCACGAGCAGGGATGTGTAAATGATCGGATGGGCACCTTGAGTCGAGGTTGTGGTCAGTTGTGAGGTTTCGGTATGTGGTAGGACCCATTAACCAAGCAGGGATGTGTGATGACCATTGGTAGGTCATGTTTCGGGACTAACGGTTAGGATGTCGTTAGTTGATCAGAGTAGCGCAGCGGAAGCGCGATGGACCTAGGCCTCGTGTTGGGTCGGGCTAGGAGTATGGTCGGGTTGACCACGAGTAAGGTTGGTTTTCGGGGACTCATCCTGATGTGTGGGAGATGTTGAGTTGTTGGACTCGAGTTAGTGGATGTTGGCTGCGTCGGAGAATATGGGCATTTCGTAATGTCGAGGTTGGTACTTGGAGATTCCCTCAGACGTGATGACTGACATCCTTTTGGTTGGGCATACACGGTGAAAACCGACAGGCGAGTTGGTCAGTTAGTTGGTCTAGTTACAGACACGTGGATGTGATCCGTAGGAGTCGTGGATCGCCTAAGTGTAGCAGAGTTGACGTTTAGACGGTTGGTCTAGTGGTGGTATTCGTGTTTCAGATTGAGTTCGATGCTTGGAAAAGGTGGATAGACTTCCAACATGGTTAGAATCTCGGAATCAGGAGCGGTTGTAGTTTAGACGTTGAGATGTGTGTTAATTCCGAGATGGTGTTAGATGTCGCGTGTGAGAGATGGATGGTCTAGAGTTGAATTGGGGAATCATTAAAGGAACTACAGGAATTGTGACTCCCCTTGGTCATGGACACGGGTGGATGTGTTCGGGAGTAGAAAGAGTACTTAGTAACGGCAGGAGTGGCCTGTGTGGCGAGTACCGTAGGATTATGCTAAGTTGGATTAAAGCAGGATGACTTGTAATGTCCTAGTTGTGGACCTTTGAGAATTCCGTTGGAGGATGACGGATGGAAAAAAGAGTGACTATAACTGATCGATATGAGGTTATTGAAGAGAACCCACAACGTGCGGTATATAAATCGATTGGATTTGATGCAGTGGTCTGAAACCTAGCCAGTAGGATCCGCTTAAGAGTGTGTGGATCGAGATTGGATTGCTTCTGAAAGGTTTAAGTAGTTGTGGACCAAGAAGATCACCTGTGAGACACAAGTTGGATAGCTTGACCACCTTGAAATTGTGCAAGACATGTGTGGTCCGTCCCACAGACACATGAGAATTGGACTTGGATCTAGTGCAGGGTCTGCCCTATGTACATAATGAGTGGAGCTTGAAGTTCATACTGGTTGGGCGACGCAGGAGGTCGGAAGATTCGGAAGTAGACTTGAGCTGGTGTTTTTGAAAGACGTGTTGGCCTAGCTTTGGAGTGGACCGATGGACTGCAAAAGTGAAGCGTGATTGGCTCGTCCACAGGTGGTAATCAGTATGGCTACGAGGATGTTGTGTGCTCTATACTTACACTGTGAGGGTGACGGGTACACGACAGTATTGTTGGTTGGACTTTGGGTGTCGTAGAGCGTGGTTGATACCGTTGTGGTTGCTTACTGGACGTACTGTAGTATGACGTTGGAAATACGTGAGGATATACTCTACGAGATGTGTTTGAGGTATTCTAAAATATCTTTGTTTTTACTCCAAGTTCGTAGGGTTGTCCTTGCATATTTTTGGCAGACTGCACCGTGGTTCAGGTTGGTGGTAATTGGTGCTTGTACTTGAGAAGTGTTCCAATGCGATTGAACGGGTATTGTGATGTTCTGGTAAAGTGATGGTAAGCGGTTTAGTGCGGAGGCATGTTGTGGATAAACGGACGATCGGCGTAGTTCCGATATGATGAATTTTAACGGAACATGTGGGCCGAATCAGGGTGATCCCGAGTGGTTGATTGGTGCTTGTAGGCTTCAGTATTGATATGAGCTGGATGCTCTGAGCCATGAGTGGCTAGTGAGACCCTGACTTTGAGACGTGTGATCACGGTTTGATAGGTACGTGATAGGGTCCAGTTGCTGACAAGTGGTGTAGGATGTGGATGAAGTTTCCACAGGTTGGCAGTGTTGGTGGTTAGTGGAACCACTGGTGAAATGAGGTCGAAACGGATCGTTGACGGAAGTAATATGGACCGTTAAGAGGATATTAGTAAACAAAAGTACCGGGATAGGTAGATGCTTTCTTGAGAATCAGTTGCGAGATGAGATAATCATCAAAAGGACTGAAAGTTGGATAAGGTGGTTCATTTGACCAACATGAGGTGACAGTTGGGGACTGTCAGGATAAGTTGGATGGGCAGGTGCTGGACACCAAGTAGGAAACCCAGGTGTGAGATCAGTCGGATTCCCCCACTAAGTTACGGAAGTACGAGATTCAGAATTTCGGGGACGAAATTATTTAAGGGTGGTAGATTGTAACGACCTGTTCCGGAAATCGGGAATTCATTAGTGGTTAATGATGGATTAGTGAAGTTGACCAGTAATTAGTTGGAAGAATTCGGACGGATGGTGGTAGAATGTTCTCCACCGCCTTCAATCGATTTAAACAAATTTTGGGTTTGTGCACGGGTAGAAACGAGAAACAGAGTACGTGCTAGTGTGTGTGTGTGTGTGTGTGTGTGTGTGTGTGTGTGTGTGTGTGTGTGTGTGTGTGTGTGTGTGTGTGTGTGTGTGTGTGTGTGTGTGTGTATGTGTGTGTGACTGAGCCCAATTTCCCTCAACCCAACCGTCAACCCGTGAGGGTTAATAAATAGAAGAGGGGCTGGAGACGGTGGTAGCTGGGCGGTTCACGGCGGTGAGAGGCGGTGGAAGTTTGAGCAAAAACAGTGAAGGTCTCTGTTTTCACTTGAGAATGGTGGTGATCATTTAAAGGACTAATGATCCAATTGGCTCACCAGTAATGGGACTACGGTGGTAAGGAACGAGGGAAACTTAAGTGTGAGTGCTCAAACGAAAGGTAAGTGGGCCTTCTCTGAAGTTTTGTTTCTAAGACGAAAATGGTACTTTTCGATTTCGTGATTGTTGTTTGTTTTGATTAGTGAGGTGAGGATCTAGAAGTCAAGGGAGTTAGTAGGACTGGAAGCTATGGCTAACAGTGGCCGGAAACCAGTAAAACAGAGTCGAGGAAATCGAAGGATTGTGGCTCGATCGAATAGGTATTATTCTATCTTGTAATTCACTTTTTTAGTAGGTGGATCGATTCTATAGAATAGGACGAAGATACTGGGCTAAAAAGATGTTGGAAACGAGTTAAAAATGGACGGAAAACGGGTACGCCGGTCCAGTTGAACCGGCTGGTCTGAACTGGTCTGGACCGGATCTGTCTCAAGGAAGAAGACGACACTGTAGTAATGCGTGAGGCCCACGGGCAGCCACTTTAGGCGGCACGTGTGGGTGTGTGGCACACCTTTTGAGGAAAATTCCAACACAACTTTTAAAGTGTTTGATGTAACGAACATTTTGGCGCTGGTTTCAAGTCAATCGAACATCGTCTAGATATGTTTCGGGATGTCCGAAGGTTTTAGAACTCGGTTAAAAATAGTTAAAAATTTGGAAAAATTAGGGGGTTTTAGTATGAGTATTATGAAGTAGATAGTGACCTTATTGTGGGATTTGGACAGGTTCGGGAAAGTCGAGGATACTAGATTTGCTGGAAAAGCGTAATTGCACGCGTATCGAGGCGACGACGAAATGGTCTGTGAGTGGAATTTGCTTTCAAACTTATGATGCATGCATATATGTTTTTATATGTTTTCTATACGCGATTCTATAATTTGATTTATGATCTTGATAGTTTACAGTTTTGCACGGTTTTCGAGATATCTAAGGAATAGCACATTTTACGAGATTTCGATTGATCTTGTGATTTGATCATGGTTTTAACGATTTGATTTTGGGATTTGAAAAATGATTTGATTTCAAGGATTTGAAATGGATTTTGGAAAAGTGATTTCGGGCTTGGAGCCCTGTTCATACGATTGAGATTTCAGTTTTAAAACTGGATTTCGAAAATGAGATTTCGGATTTGGTTTTGAAACTTGGAAAGGAAATCTGGATTTGGGGTCAGGATGATGGTTCCAGATGCTAGCTTACGGATTCATTGTTGCGAATTCGAATGTGGATTTTCTGTGGTTTTCATTGTTGCTTGAAAAATGGTTTTGGGTTTAAAGACCCAGAAAAAGAAAAGAAAAACTGCTAGATCTGGTTTTGAGTTTAAAGACTCGGTTGATTGACGCGGGGAGGGCCCTGGATTGATATGTTTTGAGTTTAAAGACTCGGTATATGTTTTGAGTTTAAAGACTCGGATATGATACCCCCCGAGGCTTATGATTGTGTTTTGAGTTTAAAGACTCGTTGATATCCTTGGAAGGCCTGATATTGTGCATGGTTTTGAGTTTAAAGACTCGGGCGCACTTGAGATCCAACAAACATGTATGATTGATGTTTTTCACTGGTTTTTCATTGATTTTCAGATGTTTTGGGGCAGTGGCCCGGATTATTGGATTTGATGAGTTTGGGACCGAGTTCCCGTACTTTGAGATTGATTTGTACTTTGAGGCTGATGCTTGGATTTGAATAACGGATTTGATTCGGGATTTCACATGGTGTTCATTGATGGTTTTGATATGAATGGTTTTATGATATGGATTGATATGCATGCATTGGTTTTAAATGGAGGGGGTAAATGTAATTGTTTTATTGAAATGTTTTTAACTTATATTTGATTTTTGTCCACTCACAGTATTTCATGTTTTTGATACCCTCTAGGTTGTTACGGTACGGACTGTTGGTCGAGAGAGACGGAGACATCATACCATGATCGACAGTAGATTTGGCACACTCTGGGAAGTCCGAACACTTTAGGACGGTCGGATCGAGAATCCCTTGTCCGACTTACGTGTCACATGGAGGTTAGACGTCGGTTTAGCCTTCGTGTTATGCGTAAGTTAGACGGGAGCAGGATTTAGCCCTTAATCCCGGGGAATAGGGGTGGGTCCTGTCATTTTGCTCTCACTGACTTTTCAGTAGAGAATTCATCTTTGTCATGCTTTCCAACAATACATTGCTCACAAGTTTATGTTGTGTGTGTGATCTCAAGTAATCCAGTTTTTGTGCGTGATCTTAGGTAATGCAGTAACCATGCTTTTCTTGTACAATGTTTTTAAACCATTGAAATGTAAGTGTGCATACTTGTGGTGCCACTTTCAAGCTTCATCGGGTTCCTTAGCCATTAAGCATGTCTGCACTAGTTTGATCCTTAATGGAAATAATTTGGTTGGTGTCATCTGTACCTCGACAATCAAACCTCTCTTTGGATAATAAATTTCACATTTCCTATGTTGGATTGTGATGATGTATCGCTTGTCTTGTAATTGTCCAGCACTGAGTAGGTTGGTCTTCAGGTCAGGTGTGTAGAAGACATTTGAAATTGTCTCTACAAAATCATTTTTTGTTCTGATTTTCACATCCATTTTCCCATCACTTCAACACTTGACTGATCTCCAAACTTCACTGAGAATCTAAAGGCCTCATCTAAGTTCACGAATGAGAACTTACTGCCTCTCATATGGCTACTGGATCCAGTGTCAACATACCAGATTACAAGTTCCAAGTCTTTAGTGTCGTGGAATACCATCAGCAACGTTTCTTCTTCATTCTTCTCAACAAAGTTTGATTTCTCGCCTTTTTCTTTAGACAGATCCGCGAGACATTCATTCTTGAAGTGCCTCTTTTTTCCATAGCGATTACACTCTATTTTAAATTTGTCAACGTAATTCTTGCCTTTGTCTCAAGAGCTCTCATTCCTCTTAGAGAATTTATTGTCATCTCTTGCATTTCTTATATATTTGGTTATACATGTTGGCCTGCTACCACATCCACTGCATTTACCACTTTTTCCTCTACCTCTTCCTATAGAGCTAGAGCCTTTATCTTGTGTAGTAACATGTAAGGCTTGCATATCCTCTATTACAAGACTTCTTTTATGTGAGGATCCGTGCCTTAGAGGTATGGTTAGCAATCCCACATCATTCAGGGGATCTGAGGGATGCGCCTTATATGTATGGGTGAGCATTTATCCAACATGAGACATTTTGGGAGCTCACTACTTTGGATTCCGTGGAAACTCCGAAGTTAAGCGAGTAGAGGCTGGTGCAATCTCAAGATGGATGATCCACTAGAAAGTTGCACGAGAGCTCCCGAGAAAAAAACCGTGAGGGTTGGGCCCAAAGCAAACAATATCTTGTTGGAGAAGGTCGGGCAGTGACAATTTGGTGGACAAAACCGATGTCATATCTCGATCTCTGCTACACATCCGATGTCAACCTGAAGGACAGTTAAAACATTAAAAGCTGTGAGTGGAAAAAACCAAGAGTTTATAAAAACATTTTAACGAGAAGACATTTGTACCCTTCACTAAAAAGCATGCATGCATTCGAAAACCGTTTAACCAAAAAAACCATATATGGGAACTAAGCCCAAAACCAAGATTGAAAGAACCATAATGAAAATGACCATATGGGCCACAACCTAAATCCATAAGGGACTCAGCCCAAATCACAAGAAACCAACCATAAGGGCCACTGCCCAAAACCTGTGTAAACACACATCATATATCATATCATATAGCATACATCATATATACATATAATTCACACAACCAATCATGTCACGGTATCCAAAGTTACGCGCGTGCTACCCGGGTATCAATCCGAGTCTTCTCAAAGTCAAGGTCAATGTCCGCAGACCATTGATCCTACTCGAGGTATAGTAACCATAGCCTTCCTAAGAGTAAGGAACCCAACTGGGGGGTGACTCCACTCAGTCGGTGCTCCGTGACTACTCCGGGGTCCACCTAGGCCAACGACCCTCCCCGGAGGAGATAATAGAAGTAAAGGAAGGTATATGAATATATATACATAACATAAATATCCATGCCCGGTTCCCCTGAACCGTCATGATCCATAACATCCATTCCATTCATATATATATATATATATATATATATAACATCCTCCATGCCCGGTTCCCATAAACCGTCATGTACCATAATAACATAACCAGGGTTCATGCTTGTCCCCATAACCCGTCATGAACCACGATACCATAACAAGGGTTCATGCTGGTTCCCATAAACCGTCATGAACCGGGAAATCCATTTAAGGTTCCCTGACCTGATATCAAAACCGTAAAGTACTTGGATCTCGTGCCCGAACATAGGACATCAGCTGGGCACCGTGCCCGATATCCGTGGTCATATGCCCGAAACAAAACCAAATGGGTCTTATTCTCGAGTTTATCCTTTTGGAAATCCAAATCCAAATCATTTAAACCAGTAAAGAAATACCGACCCGTATAGGCACCGTATAGGGCTGAAACCTCGAAATACGTGCCTATACGTAACCACATACAAATGCACCCATGGCATCATCAAACATGTAATAAAACATATAATAAACATTTATGCATGCACCAATTTAGAAAACCAAGGTCCACTCACAGACCGTCCGAGCTGCCGCCTCGATTTGTGTGCCATAGGCTCTCCTGAGCCGATCACTGTCACCGGAACTCCCAAACCTATCCAAATTTTAATAGAAGGTTACTAACTACTTAATTAACCTCCTACCAAAGTCCCGTAATTTTCCCAAACTTTTAACTATTTTTAAACCGATCCTAAACCTTCGGACACCCCAAAAACTATCAAAACGATGTCTGATTGACGCGAGACTAGTCCCAAAATCTTTTTTACATCGAATAGAAGATTTCATATGTTGAACACTTCCCCAAATTATGGTCCACGCGCCCCTAGAAGGCTCATATCACTGTTCATCGTCCCTAACCTTGGACTGAACCAATTTTTTATTGTTCACGGTACTGTTCACCCGTCTTCAACCTCTGTTTTCTCTGGTTTTTGGACCCATTCAGGGTCCATTTCATCTCCCTTTTATCCTAATATAATCCTAACATCAAACCCTAACATTTAAAATGCTAAAAACCGAAAAACTACCTCCAAAACCGTCCATTTCCGATCGGCCATGGTGACCAGATTTTCCCCCGCCGTTCACGGCCATTCTCGGGCATCCCAAGCTTCAAAAACAATCCTAAACTTCTCCTAGAGTCCCCAGAAACATAACCCAATAAAAGAAATCGAGTAAAAACCATTAAAACTCAAATTCGAATTTTCAAATATTTTCTTACCTCACGGGTTCTCTCCGCCGATGCTGGCCGTCCGGCCTCTCAGTCCTCCCTCACTCACTCACACGGTAACACTCAGCTCACACACTCAAAGGATGGATGATGGAGGTGTGGTGTTTGTGTGTTTGAAGAAGAATGAAGAACATGGGGGGGGGGGGGTCGGGTTTTGTGTTTGGAGAAGAAAAAAATCTTGATCTGATGAGGAAGGTGAGGATTAATTGAAGGGTGGGGATTTAAAGATTAACTTGTGATGGATGGTTAGGATTTAAGGTGGGGTGAGATTAATTATATAATAATAATTATAATATTATTTAATTCGTTAGATCCACAAATTAGGGGATCTAGCCAATGGGATGAGTGACACTTGTCACTCATCCATGAGACCCACTGAAAATATCTGCCCAATCAGATTTTTCCAAATCATCACCGTCTCGAAATACGTGCATAGTGAAACCGAACTTCCGTGACCTATAACTTCCCCGTTCGAAATCTGATTTCAGCATGCTGCCTGTCTATGGATTCGTATCGTCCCGATCTACGTAACGGACCTCGTCCCTCGGCCATTGGACATCCCGGTCAAAAAGTCAACTATTTGGCCCTTTTAACCAAAATTACCAAATTGCCCCTAAACTTCCGAACGTCATAACTTCCTCCTCGAATGTCGGAATTGAACGTGCCACCTGTCTATGAACTCGTGACGTCACGAACTACGTCACGGTCATCGGGCAAAACGGTCATTTCGCATCGTTCGTCCGATTTAGCCTAACTAATCACCGATTAACCTCACTAATTGTGATTAGTCACTAATCTAATCTAGGAATTCGGGACGGGTCATTACAACCTTCCCTCCTTAATTAATTTCGTCCTCGAAATTCCAAATGACCTAATCCAACCGTTCTTCCCTCCTTAATTAGTTCCGTTCTCGAAACTCCAACTATCCTGATTCTACATCGACCTCGTGGAAATAATTCGATCTCACGACACGTATACACTCGTACACCAACTAACGAGAACAATACTCGTCTACAGCCAAACGTACCACTAACACTCATGTCGTATCGACTACATTCGACCACGTCGAATGACAGATATCATACGTTCCGAATTGACACCACTTGTTAAATCTACCAAGTCGCTGACACAAACACTCGAAGGTTCCTTTCCTCAACCTCAACCTATCCTGACGTCTGCTCCCACTGGGAGTCATCAGACCTCACACAACGATTCACGCTGACACATCCGACAAACCGTCACCACTTGACAGTCGCCAGTCAAAAACTAACACTATACTCCCTTGTGGTTATACTAACCACCAACTCACTCAACCTGAGTATATGCATACCAACAAACACTCAATATGTGTGTAACTGGACCCATCAGAACTACTATAACCCAATGCACAGCATCCAATATCCAGTCCACGACCCCAACTAATCCAATGGTATCAGAACCAATCCGACTACCAACACGCTCACCAACGTACTACCGGTATAACCTATATACCGTCACTAGGCACCACAAGTATGCCCAGTATTATACCTCGAACAACGTACAAGGTACGTACATCTACCCATCAACTAGACTACAACCACAACAACAACGACGTCAACACGACGACCTAGGTTGTAGGCAATCACGTTTCAACCATGGAGTCCATCTGCCCAATCCAGCATTAGACAAATCGAAATCCAACCCATCATCTATTTCCAGATTCGAATCTGAATTCGCAATTTCGTAAGAAATCTCGAATCCAAATCCAAAAATCATATCCATATCCATGTCCAAGTTCGAATCCGAAATCATCATTCTGTAAGCTAGCATTAGAATGACCATTCCGAACCCAAATCCATAAAAGAAAATCCACTGTCAAGCTCCAGAATCAAATCCTGAATCGTCACCTAGAATCCGATTCCAAAACCCAAATCCAGAAATCCTCATTCAAGTTCCAAAATCAAATCCTGAATCGTCATCCAGAAATCTGATTCCAAAACTCGAAATATCGTTCACATCTACCGAGACATACCAAAACCGAACCTATCGGTTACCTGCTCAACCGATTACCACAATACAATCGATTGACTTCATATGGAAGCCAATCACAACATCACACACAACACTAAGTCTGACAAAATCCGACTTCGTCAGACACCTACTCGCTCGAGTAACAAGCCATATGAGATTTACCTCGAAAAGAAGTTCAGTCCCATCATGCTCCACTCAAACATCCCAGTAAGAGTGATAAACTCTCCACCTATATGGATCCACCACTACGTCAACCGGCCATAGACGTCATGATCCCTGATCGTCACGACGTCCAAAGTCCTCAACCATTTCCCACATCTTAAATACATCAGTCAATGATGAGATATGCCGAGACTGTGGGTTCTCACTGATTACCTCGTATCAATCCTTGTCATTCCACAGAGGAAAATCAAGGATGATCCAACACGATGACATCAAAACCCAACCTACATCAAAACCCAACCTACGTGAATGCAAACAAAACTCGATGCACTCACCACGCCACGTAACCCAACATCGTCTGCCACCAAGTAGAAAATGAGAAATCTCAGTCACCTAACTTCGATATACTCAACTCCTCCTGATGACCCAAGACAAATCACAATTCCACCAACCAATACACGATCAGCGTACTGGTGACAAAACCATCATCAACCGTCATCTGCCATCATATGCCACAATCTACCGTCATCTACCATGGTAGAACCTGAGAAGTCACCCAAAATGACTTCAAAACACCCAATGCCAATGCGTCAAACTCGCATTCCACTAGTCACCTCAATCGAAACCTCTCGCAATTCCGAAGTTCCAACAAGATTGGAAACAACATACCCGGACATCAAGCACGTGTCCCTTAACCAATTTAACTCTATCTGAGATCCATTCTGGGACCACAGATACGAACATATGCCCATCACGACGGATGTGACTCAACGTCATCACAATCACCAGTACCAGTACCTGCGCTAGTACCAGCACCAACGCACTATCACCTGCACTAGTATCAGCACACAGGCATCCACACTAGTAGCAGCACACTAACACCAGTATCAGTATCAGCATCGGCACACAGGGTGCAAATCTGAAAACCCTGGATCTCCGTTCATACCGAGTGACGACCCCATACCTCTGCTCGAATAGGAGAAACTCTGCCTCCATCATGCCCAACTCTGGGTACAGTCACCCTGACAACTCATACGGGAAAAGGAAACGTCACATGAACGTCACCGATCCCCAACAACCGTAACTACAACCATCCTCGGTAGTAGTGCCTGCCACAGACTCGTGCAGACCCAACTACCAGACATCACAATCGAGATTCGCGTCCAACGGAATCAATTGATCGTACCAACTACTATGTATCCCCGCTCTGGGATTCCATCAACAAGTACCAACCCTGATAACTTGTCCAACTAATCACTAACCAATCGTAACTCAACTCAACTAATGTCTTCTACCAGGTTGCCCATGACTTAGTTGCACCAACTGCCCATCGCAACTGAGTAGCACGACAACCAACTAGGTCTAACCGATAAGTACAACCTCGACTGCAGAGTGCAGTCCCAACAAAAGCTGACATGACTAGACCGACTAACGAACCCAAATCCGAATAGTCGTCAAAGTCAAACCACTCATCAACTCACCTTTCCGAACCATACACCTAAGGTAGGGTTCCACAATTACACTATAGGGTTCCCCTGAACGCAACTGTAAAAACCAGTAAAATCAACAATCTGACCGACTCCGCGGTCTTGACATCGTAAGGACGTCAATCCAATCCTACCGTCAATCCAACTAGGATTCCACGAATTCGACTGCTAACTGCCAACCGCAGTACATCCATTTAACTCAACAAAATCCAATCATTGGATAGTCCCGATTTCGAAACATGTCAAATCGATCCTACGACATCGTGAAGACGGTCCCAACCAACCGTCTCATGATCCAAAACTCTAACGTAATACTACGTTCACCATTCGTAGGGTTCCACACTGTCATCCACGACAGAACTATGGCAACCCCGGTATCCAGTGTCGAACTAAGACATACCACGATTCCATCCTACTAACTATCATACCGGCATCCCAACATCAGGTTGATAACAAACTGTAGCCACTTGAGATATCACATCCTCGACTTGCGTACCACTCCGAAAGCTCCACGGTTGCTCGAATAGAGACAACCCCGCTCTAATACCACGTTGATAGGACCCATCCCAATCCCCCCGGGATTAGTGCGGGATGACCCTACTCCCGTCTGACACGAAGTGTTAGAAAATGGATAATTACGACCTTTGCCCTCTCAGGCTATCAGAGTACGCCAGAATCCGGGGGAGGTATGTGATATCTCGGTCTCTAGTACAGTCCACATCCGATATCAACCTGAAGGGCAGTCAAAACATTAAAAGTTGTGAGTGGACAAAACCAAGAGTTTATAAAAACATTTTAACGAGAAGACATTTGTACCCTTCACTAAAAAACATGCATGCATTCGAAAACCGTTTAACCAAAGAAACCATATAGGGGAACTAAGCCCAAAACCAAGATTGAAAGAACCATAATGAAAATGACCAAACGGGCCACTGCCCAAATCCATAAGGGACTCAGCCCAAATCACAAGAAACCAACCATAAGGGCCACTGCCCAAAACCTATGTAAACACACATCATATATCATATCATATAGCATACATCATATATACATATAATTCACACAACCAATCATGTCACGGTATCCAAAGTTACGCGCGTGCTACCCGGGTCTCAATCCGAGTCTTCTCAAAGTCAAGGTCAATGTCCGCAGACTACTGATCCTACTCGAGGTATAGTAACCATAGCCTTCCTGAGAGTAAGGAACCCAACTGGGGGGTGACTACACTCAGTCGGTGCTCCGTGACTACTCCGGGGTCCACCCAGGCCAACGACCCTCCCCGGAGGAGATAATAGAAGTAAAGGAAGGTATATGAACATATATATACATAAAATATTTATCCATGCCTGGTTCCCCTGAACCATCATGATCCATAACATCCATTCCATTCATATATATATATATATATATATATATAACATCCTACATGCCCGGTTACCATAAACCGTCATGTACCATAATAACATAACCAGGGTTCATACTGGTCCCCATAACCCATCATGAACCACGATACCATAACAAGGGTTCATGCCGGTTCCCATAAACCGTCATGAACCGGGAAATCCATTTAAGGTTCCCTGACCTGAAATCAAAACCGTAAAGTACCTGGGTCTCGTGCCCGAACATAGGACATCAGCTGGGCATCGTGCCCGATATCCGAGGTCATATGCCCGAGACAAAACCAAAAGGGTCTCATACCCGAGTTTATCCTTTTGGAAATCCAAATCCAAAGCATTTAAACCAGTAAAGAAATACCGACCCGTATAGGGCCGAAACCTCGAAATATGTGCCTATATGTAACCACATAAAAATGCACCCATGGCATCATCAAACATGTAATAAAACATATAATAAACATTTATGCATGAACCAATTTAGAAAACCAAGGTCCACTCACAGACCGTCCGAGCTGCCGCCTCGATTTGTGTGCCATAGGCTCTCCTGAGCCGATCACTGTCACCGGGACTCCCAAACCTGTCCAAATTTTAATAAAAGGTTACTAACTACTTAGTTAACCTCCTACCAAAGTCCCGTAATTTTCCCAAACTTTTAACTATTTTTAAACCAATCCTAAACCTTCGGACACCCCGAAAACTATCGAAACGATGTCTGATTGACGCGAGACCAGTCCCAAAATCTTTTTTACATCGAATAGAAGATTTCATATGTTGAATACTTCCCCAAATTATGGTCCACGTGCCCCTAGAAGGCTCATATCACTGTTCATCGTCCCTAACCTTGGACTGAACCAGTTTTTACTGTTCACGGTACTGTTCACCCGTCTTCAACCTCTGTTTTCTCTGGTTTTTGGACCGATTCAGGGTCCATTTCATCTCCCTTTTATCCTAATATAATCCTAACATAAAACCCTAACATTTAAAATGCTAAAAACCGAAAAACTACCTCCAAAATCGTCCATTTCCGATCGACCATGGTGACCGGATTTTCCCCCGCCGTTCACGGCCATTCTCGGCCATCCCAAGCTTCAAAAACAATCCTAAACTTCTCCTAGAGTCCCCAGAAACATAACCCAATAAAAGAAATCGAGTAAAAACCATTAAAACTCAAATTCGAATTTTCAAATATTTTCTTACCTCACGGGTTCTCTCCGCCGTGGCCGCCGCCGTGGCTGGCTGTCCGGCCTCTCAGTCTTCCCTCACTCACTCACACGGTAACACTCAGCTCACACACTCAAAGGATGGATGATGGAGGTGTGGTGTTTGTGTGTTTGAAGAAGAATGAAGAATGAAGAACATGAGGGGGGGGGGGGGGGGGGGGGGTTCGGGTGTTGTGTTTGGAGAAGAAGAAAATGTTGATCTGAAGAGGAAGGTGAGGATTAATTGAAGGGTGGGGATTTAAAGATTAACTTGTGATGGATGGTTAGGATTTAAGGTGGGGTGAGATTAATTATATAATAATAATTATAATATTATTTAATTAGTTAGATCCACAAATTAGGGGATCTAGCCAATGGGATGAGTGACACTTGTCACTCATCCATGGGACCCATTGAAAATATCTGCCCAATCAGATTTTGCCAAATCATCACCGTCTCGAAGTACGTGCATAGTGAAACCGAACTTCCGTGACCTATAACTTCCCGTTCGAAATCCGATTTCAGCATGCTGCTTGTCTATGGATTCGTATCGTCCCGATCTACGTAACGGCCCTCGGCCCTCGACCACTGGACATCCCGGTCAAAAAGTCAATTATTTGACCCTTTTAACCAAAATTACCAAATTGCCCCTAAACTTCCGAACATCATAACTTCCTCCTCGAATGTTGGAATTGAACGTGCCACCTGTCTATGAACTCGTGACGTCACGAACTACGTTACGGTCATCGATCAAAGTCCATTTGATCGCCGAATTAAAAGTTAACGTTTTGCCACCATTAAGGGCAAAACGGCCATTTCGCATCGTTCGTCCGATTTAGCCTAACTAGTCACCGATTAACCTCACTAATCGTGATTAGTCACTAATCTAATCTCAGAATTCGGGACGGGTCGTTACATGTAGTATTGGTAAATATAGATCGTTCTTAATCGGGGAAATTAGGGAACATTCATAGTGGTTAGTAGAAAAGAATAAAAGAATAATATGGGGGAAGTTTTGAAGAAAGTTTAAACATAAAAATAAATGTAAAACAATTATAAAATTAATGATACTCCTATTTTAACCTTTGTACACTCTTCTTTAAATAACACACAAAATCCTACCTTCATCATTTCAATTACAAGCGTATACTTTTCAATATTATAAATGCACCGAACATCGGTCATAAATACTTACAATATGATTCACCTTACGCTTTTTATTAAATGTGCGTCAAACATTCAATCTCTTCAACCATATTCTAAGTGCACCGAATAGCGGTCATAAACACTTAGCGTTGAATTGAAGTTTAAGCACTAAAATGTGTGAAACAACTGAAATTCAGAAAGCAAAACACATGGAGATGGTATTCATAAGTACAAATATTAGAAAGGAAATAACAACACATATATTGAATTAGAGTAAACCAAAAACAATATCAAGAGTTTAAGTAGAGAGAACGAAATTATACTTTCGGGATCCAAGAACAGCTTGAGATGCCTATGTGGATGGAAACAATGGAATGTTATTCACAAGGTTCCCTGAACAGCAGGCGAAATGTAATGACCCGTTTCGAATTTCAGGATTAGATTAGTGACTAATGAAGGATTAGTGTGATTAATCGGTGATTAGTTGGGCGAAATCGAACGGGCGGTGTAAAATGACCATTTTACCCCTGGTCTTGGGTAAAAAGTTAACTTTTGACTCGGGGAATCAAACGTATGAGAATTGATGACCGTGACGTAGATCGGGACGTCATGAGTCCTTAGACAGGCAGCACGTCGAAATCGGACGTTGGACGGTGAAGTTATGGTCACGAGAAGTGAAATTGGACTAGTCGCGCATTTTGAGGAGTAAATTATATGGCTAAATCTGATTGACTGATTTAATAATGTGGGACCCTTTCACTCATCCAATTGGCCTTCTCCCTCAATTTATGGATCTTAATCTTAATTGGATGGTTTTTATGTTAAAATATTAATTACAATATTATTTTATAATTCCCCCAATATTTCTCTCTCATACCCAACCGTCCATTTCCCTCAGATCACAAATCCTCACCGTCCATTATCATTATCAGCTATCATCTTCATTATCATCATCAAACTCTATTTCTTCTTTTTCAACCCGTGCACCATCCTTCCCAAACAAACACACACCAGCACCCACCACATTCTGTAAACTTCGTCTAACATTGGTGGCCCGTAAATGAAAATGTGAGAGGGAGATGAGGCGAGCACGACGGTGTTAACGGCTTGGACGACAAATCACGGTGGCTGGAAACCCGTACGAGAGCAGTTTCGGGTTTGAAAATGGACTTTCTGTTAGACTGGTTGTTGGGTGTTTCTATGGTGTAAATCTTCTTCCTAGGTGTCCTACGAATTCAGGGGATCTGACCTCGAAGGAAATTGTGGCCGGAGACGACTACAAGACGGAGTTACAGGGGCCATAGCTTTTCAATCATCAAGGGTGAGCTTTTAGCTTGTGTTTCATGTTTTTAAACCCGTAGAACTCCTAGTTAGGACCATATGAAGGCCTAGGAATGAAAGGAATTGAAAAACATGGAAAAAAATGGGGAAAACCGGGAACGCCAGTTCGTGTTGGACAGGGCCGGTCTAAACTGGTCTGAACCGAGTCTGCGAGAGGTTAGGGGTGACACTGTAGCAGGCGTGTGGGGGGTATTTTTGGGATGTTGTCAACATGACTTTTAATTTGTTCGATGTAACGAACATTTTGGGACTGGTTTCGTGTCGATCAGACGTCTTTTTGATATAGTTCGGGGTGTCTGAAGGTTTAGGATAGAGTTTAAAAATAGTTAACAATTTTGGGAAAATTACGGGGCTTTAATTAGAGGTTAATAAGGTAGTTAGTAACCCTCTAGTGTGACTTGGACAGGTTTGGGAGTCTCAGTGACGGTGATTAGCCCAGGGAGGCTTATGGCATGTAAATCGAGGCGGCAGCGTAGGACGGTCTGTGAGTGGACCTTGATTTCTAAACTGTGATGCATGCAAAAATGTTTTATATGTTTTACATATGTGGTTTCTATAATGATTATTGGGATATTGGTGATTTACATATTTACACGTATTTCGAGGCGATTTACGTATTTGTACGTATATCGAGATTTATGGTTTTACGTTGTGGTTATATATGATTATGGTTTCGGTAATGGTTTAATGAAATGGTTTTGGATTTGAAAGGTAAACTCGGACATGAGACCTATTTGTTTTGGAAACTCTCGGACTCGAAGTCCATTTTAGTTACATTATCGGGCCAGGGGCCCAATTGGTTCGTGGATTGTTTTCGGATTTGGAAACATGGAATCGGGCATGAGACCCATTTGATTTACGAATTTTCAGACTTGGAGTCCATTTGATTTAATAATGCATCGGGCCAGAGGCCCAGTTGGTTTACGGATTTGGGCTTGAGGCCCAGTTGGTTTACATAATCGAGCTCGAGGCCCAGTTGGTTTACGGAATCGAGCTCGAGGCCTAGTTGGTTTACGATATCGGGCTTGAGGCCTAGTTGGTTTACATAATCGGGCTCGAGGCCCAGTTGTTTTACGAAATCGGGCTTGAGACCCAATTGGTCTACATGATCGGGCTTGAGGCCCAATTGGTTATGATATCGGGCATGAGTCCCATTTATGATTTGTAAAGGTGATTTCGGGTTCGGAGGCCCTAAACAGATTTCTGGTTTCATGACGATTTATGGGGACCAGGCAGGGATCCTTTGAAAGGTTTGAAAGGTTTTGAGAATGATTACAAAATGATTTTTCATATACCATCCTTTATTTATGGATTGTCTCCTCCGATGAGGGTTGTTGGCCTGGGTGGACCCCGGAGTAGTCACGAAGCACTAATTGAGTGGAGTCGTGTAACGACCCGTCCCGTCCCGTCCCGTAAATCGGGATTATATTAGTGAGGTTAAGCAGTAATTAGTTGGACGATTTCGGACGGACGGTGCGGAATGACAATTTTGCCCTTAGAATGGGCAAATTGCTGACTTTTAGTTCAGGCGGTCAAATGGACTTTGACCGATGACTGTGACGTAGTTCGGGACGTCACGAGTCGGTAGACAGGTGGCACGTCCGATTCCGACATCCGAGGAAGAAGTTATGATGTTCGGAAGGTTGAGGGCACTTTCGTAATTTGGTTAAAAAGAAGGAATTTGTTGACTTTTTGCACCACAAGTTTTCTTCACGCAAACCAAGGACCGTTAGAAAGATCTCGACGTCCTGAGTATAACGACAGGCGGCACGCCTTCATCGGACATCGGACGGATTAGCTATGAGTCTAGAAATACGAAGGGTAAATTGGTAATTTGTACAATTGAGGGTAAACTGGTCATTTCCTGCCTAGGGAATTGTGCGCAATGGGAATTGGACACTTGGCAGTTGTTGGAAAAGGTGGCCATATGATTTGTGACGCGTGGCCCTCTCTGGATGGTCTTAGACGCATCGTTCACCGCCTTGAACCCGTTTAAACAGATTGTGTGTGTGCACGGGTGAAGAATAGAGAGAAAACAGGGGAGTTTGATGGCCGTGCTGTCCAGGGGAGTGAAGAAACAGAGTCCAATTTATGTTATGAGGGTGAGAAAGAGAAACAGAGAGAGATGAGTGTGGAGGGGACACGGCCCAAGGACCGTCGTGGACAGCGGTCTTCAACTCACAAGGAACAGGGGACAGTAATCCCATCTCTTTGAATCCTCAGCAATCGAATGCGTCCTACGAACAAAAAGTGGAAAGGAGATTGAGACAGACTCAATGGGCTCGAAAGTCGACGCCTAAGATGGATTTTAAGGTAAATTGCCGTGGATTTCTTAAGAACCCAAAACATGGCACTTTCAGTTTTACACGTTCTTACTCATATTTGTTGATTGGATGAGAGTGTGGAGAACGTAAGGATTTGAATAAGCTCGAAAGGAAGGAAAATGGTGGTTGCACTCGCAAGAACAGAGAAGGACGATTTGGACTTGTGTTTCTCGATTTGGAAGGTAACCAATTAATCCCAAGTTCTTATTTTGATCATGTAAATGCATAGGAAAGGGATGGACGAAATTAATGGGTTAATTAGGACTTAAAAAGGATTAAAAACTGGATAGAACCGTGAACTCCGGTTCAAAATCGGACCGAATTTGCATACCGGTTCAAACCGGTCGAACTGATGTTGAAGACAATGAACAGTGACTGCCGAGTGAGGACCACGCGCAGTCACTTCAGGCGGCGCTTGTGGGCACGTGGCAAGCCTTTTGAGGAAGGTTTCAACACGACTTTTAAATTATTTGATGTAACGAATATTTTGGCGCTGGTTTCGAGTCAATCGGACATCGGCTCGATATGTTTCGGGTTGTCAGAAGGTTTTATGGCTCGATTAAAAATAGTTAAAAATACGGAAAAATTACGAGACTTAGGTATAAGATTAATAAGGTAGTTAGTGACCTTCTTATGGGTTTTGGACAGGTTCGGGAAAGCCGAGGATAGTGAAATGGCCGGGAACGGCGTAAGTGCGCGTGTATCGAGGCAATGTCGGAACGGTCTGTGAGTGGACTTTGTTTTCTAACTCTTGATGCATGCATATAAGTTTTTATATGTTTTCTATACGTGATTCTATGATTTGATTTATGATCATGATGATTTACGATTTGCACAATTTTCAAGATATTTACGGAATTGAGCGTTTGACGAGATTTCAAACGATCTTGTGATTTGATCATGGTTTTAATGATTTGCTTTCGGGATTTGAAATATGATTTGAATTCAATGATTTGAAATGGTTTTCGAAAAGAAAAAAAGTGATTTCGGGCTTGGAGCCCTGTTCATGGGATTTTGGTTTTGAAACTGGATTCGGAAATGAGATTTCGGATTTGGTTTTGAGGTTTGGAAAGGAAATCTGGATTTGGGTTCGGGTTCGGGATGATGGTTCCGGATGCTAGCTTACAGAATCATTGTTGCGAATTCGGAGATAGATTTTCTGTGGTTTTCTCTGTTAATTGAAAAATGGTTTTGGGTTTAAAGACTCAGAAAAGAAAAGAAAAACCGCTGGATCTGATTTTGAGTTTAAAGACTCGGTTGATTGACGGGGGGAGGGCCCTGGATTGATATGTTTTGAGTTTAAAGACTCGGTATGTGTTTTGAGTTTAAAGACTCGGATATGATACCCCACCCCCGCCCCCCCCCTCCCCGACGAGGCCTGTGATTGTGTTTTGAGTTTAAAGACTCGTTGATATCCAGGGAAGGCCTGGTTATTTGCGCATGGTTTTGAGTTTAAAGACTCGCGCGCACTTGAGATCCAGTAAACTTGTATGATTGATATTTTCACTGGTTTTCCGATATTTTGGGCAGTGGCCCGGATGAATTCGATTTGACGAGTTTTGGGACTGAGTTCCCGGATTTGAGATTGATTTGTGATTTGAGGCTAAGGCCTGGATTTGAATAGCGGATTTTACTCGGGTTCCTAAATGGTTTTCAATGTTGATTTTTGATATGAATGGTTTCATGACTTGGATTTGATATGCATGCATTGGTTTTTAAATGGAGGGTATAATTGTACTTGTTTTATTAAACTGTTTCTGAAATTATACTTTATTTTGTCCACTCACAGTCTTTTCGTGTTTTTGATACCCTCCAGGTTGTTGCGGTACGAGTTGTTAGTCGAGAAAGACGGAGACATCACACCCACAATCCACAGTAGTTCGGTATACTCTGGGAAGTCCGGTTACTTTTAGGATGGTTGAATCGAGAATCCCTGGTCCGACTTACGTGTCACATAGAGGTTGGACGTCAGTTTATCCTTCGTGTCATGCGTAAGTTAGACGGGAACAAGATTTAGCCCTTAATCCCGGGGGATTAGGGGTGGATCCTGACAAGTCGCCCTCGTAGGGTACCTTACTCTCAGGAAGGCATATATGGATTATAACCCCTAGGGAGGCTCATTGATCTGCGGACATTGACCTGGCTAGACCCTGGGGAGACTTGAGATTTGAGACCTCGGGTAGCACGCGCGTAGCTTTGGAAACCTTGATAGGATTGGTTATATGATATTTGGTAAACATGGTTTGTTGGATTTATGAAATGGTAATTGGATTTCAAAAAAGGTATTACTGTGTTTTATGGATTTGGGCGGTGGCCCATTTGGATCTGGATTTACGGATTTTGGTATTCTGTGGTTTATTGGCTGAGTTCCCACATATGGTTGATATGTTATGGATTTGTGTAAATGGATTTGGGCAGAGGTCCGTATGATTGGTTTTGGGCTGAGACCTTAATAATGGTTATTAAAATAAATGGTTTGGTAAATGGTTTTCGAATGCATGCATTCTTTTTAGTGAAGGGCATAAATGTCTTTATGAAATGTGTTTTCTTAAACTACTGTTTTTCGTCCACTCACAGCTTTTATTGTTTTTAATGCCCTTTAGGTTGATCACGGATACAGGCTGTAGTAGAGACCGAAACATCACACTCTGCCATCGGATTCTGGCGCGCTCTGGAAGCCGGTTAGGTTGAAGGTTTGAATTATCCCTTATCTGACACTTCGTGTCAGACGAGAGTATGGCACATCCCGTGTTAATCTCGGGGGGATTGGGATGGGTCGTAACACGAAAACTTATGAAGATGGAGAGAAAGACAAGGGGGAAAATGGACTTAAAACTCTTGAATTTCCTTGGATATACCCGGCTAGGGTTTTCCTTTAGAGAGGCTCAAGTTTTTGTCTAAGAAGGAGTCAATTTACAATGAGAATGATCTCCTTTTTTATAGTGATAGTAGCTCCTCCAAATTTAGGAAATAAAATCCTAATTAAATAATTACAATAAAAATATGCTAGAAACTAGCCTAGAAATCATATTTTATTGATTTGGCATGAAATCCTACGTGTCTAGGTTCATTTTGGAGCTAAAAATGCCAAAATTTGTGCAGAGAACAGTGCTGGAGTCGCTGAATGAAAACAGGCTGAAATTCGGTGGGACGCGGCTGAAGAATGGAAGGAAATTTCGGTGGAACGCAGCTGAAAGGCGGAAGGGCTGGGTTGGAGGTTTCGGTGAAAGGGCGCCGCAAGGGATATGAACTCTTCAGGACATGCGCGCCGAAATGGATAAGGCCTTATTGGTGAGCACTTGCCGAATAAAAGCTTGGACTGCTGGGATAGATTCAGTAGGGAGCTACCGAATTATGAGGCTCTTTTTGGTGGCTTCCCTTATTTTGATCATAACTCCTTCGATAAAACTCTGATTGAGACGATTCTTTCGCGAAAATTCTCATAATGACGAGCTCTATCCAATTCTACACATTTCTCGCAAAATATATTATTTTCTCCTATTGTTTGACATTTTTTCATTAAAATTTAAGCAAAAAATGTATAAAATAATATAAAATAACGTTCAAATAAAGACTTATCAGAAAGCCACAGGGAAAGACAAAGAGATCTACAAAATCGATTATAGGTTTTAGAGAAACAAAATGTGGGATTTTGGGGGTTCCATGAGGTAGACGAGTGGGATTGGAGAGAAAGGAAGAAATATGTGAGGGGCAGGTAGTGGCCGCCACAGTGCCACGGGAGAAGAGTTGCAACAAGCATTTTTATTTTTAACAATTTTTTCTTTTTATTTCCTCTTGCAATAAATTAGTTTTAATATTTTCAAAATTACTTTTAATATTTTCAAAATTACTTTTTAATATTTTCCACGTGGCATCTATTTTACGCCTTACAATGACACATCATCAGTTAACTGTCATTTTAACAGAAAGTTATTGTAATGTTTTAAAAATAAAGAATAATAAAATGTAAATTTTGAAAATATAAGTATAATCGTGTAATTTGATATAAATTATAAAATAATAAAATATAATTTATAAAAATACATTTTAACAAAAAGAATATAAGATACTGCAGTTACTAAAAAGAAATCATAATTACCTTTTTAGAATTTATTTATTTTATGTAAAAAAATCGAATATTTAATTTTCCTTTTATAAGAATTGGATTGGGGAACGAGGCTAGCAAGCATTGACCCACCCAAGTATTCACAAACCACCCGCAGGCGCCAAAAGAGTGTTGGCGAGATGAAAATGGTAGTTTGGTAATTCCACGAGTAATTGAAATACAATTTTAGCAAACCGCCGTTTGTTGTGCTGGGTCGGTCGTATGGCAAATTGGCAAGTGGCAACTCATTTTTTATTATTTTATCAAGAAAAGGATTTTCGTTGAATATAATATTTGAGTCCAGAGGGAAGAAAGTGGGGTGCACATTGGCGTAGGCGACAAATCCAAATTTGAGTCCAATCCCAACTTCATCGTTTTCCCAACAACGGCGTCGTACTGGGTTCTCCTTTAAATTCCGATAATCGCTTCCTGGTCTCTGCGAAAACTCAACCAAGCGGAGAAGAAAGCCCACTTTTTTTTTTCTGACTGCAGAAACTCCCACCCGGTACGTTCATCTTTCTTATTATAATTTCTTGTTATGATTATAAAACCCAATTTTCAAATTCGCTTAATATTTTATCTAGAGCTGTAATGTACCATTTAATTTTGAGCATGGGCTAGTTTTTTGCTACTTTTCTGGGATTTATCTGGTTACAATTCAGAATTACGTGTTGTTTTATGTTAGGTTGATGTAATTTGGGTCTGAATTACGCTTGGTTTGTTCTGAAGCTGTAAATTTTTGTGTTTGTTATGTTCAAATTCTGGAAATTTAACAACCAAGGATATGAATTTCGCATTCGGAATGAATTTTGAAGTTCAATGTAGTAAGATGTTTCACTCATATGCTTGATTTTTAGAAGAGAGAAAACTAAATTTAATCTTTTGGTTGCTTGCTCAGAGCCTCATGTGATGTGCTTGCAAACTATTTAAAGCCTGAACATAAGCAAAACAAGCCTGGAAAAAATAACATAAACAAAACAAGCCTCCTTCATTCCCTGTGTAAACAATCAGCCACCATGTTTACTAGGCTTTATGTGATACACCAAAATTTATATTCATCCAACATCAGCAACAAACAGAATCATTTCGAACTTTCCCTGATGCGAAAGCATTGAACAATGTCAGAACATTTGTCTTCTCTAATTTAGTATTCCCAGTTTATATCATATTAAAGGAGAACATTGAACAAATACAATTAAAAAGAAACTGATTTTATTTGGGTGAAAAACTCAAAGAGTGGATCTGGACCGTCTTTTCATCATCGTCTTGCCCTGCCGTTCATAAGATACTTTGCTTGTTTACCTTTTCTGAGGAACCAAATAGAAAACATAGGCAAATATTTTAAATTTATAGGCCATCAAACAGTCTAAATAAGAAAATTAAAAGAATGGAATGCGAAATAAGAACTAGCAATGGACTAATCTATAGATGTTAAATCGCTGGAGGTTGTTTTGGGCCCTCGGGGAGATATTTGGCCAGTGGCATGGTGGCAGTCTGCAAATGTGGTCCTGATATACATCTGCGTTTGCGGATGGGGGTGATGGGGAGGGAGATTACAGAAAGATCTCAAATTGATAGAGAGGCTTTACTTTGAACCTAAAACTTGCTTCATTTAGTGATTGTTGTTCAACCTTAGCGGGGCAAGAAACCAAAAAAAAATGGATTGATTCAGTGATTGTTGATACTGAGTTTAGTCATGGGTAGCAGGATAACTGCTAATCTAGTCTTGTATTTTTATCGCACTTGAAAGGTACCTATATTGGAATGAGCTTGAATAATTTGTTCATTCTTTCTCATAGGACTTTGCTGCAAGCTACATGATGGGCTCCACAAATGGCTTAGTAAGCACACAGGGAAAGCAACCTCTATTTTCATTTGGAATAATCTCGGATGTCCAGTATGCTGATATTCCTGATGGTTGCTCCTTCCTTGGTGTTCCACGATATTATAGGCATAGCATTGTTGTACTGGAAAGGGCAGTCAAAAGATGGAATCATCAGAACAAGCATAAATTTGTGATCAATTTTGGCGATATTGTTGATGGATTTTGCCCAAAAGACGAGTCCCTGAATGCTGTAAGAAAAGTTGTGGACAGATTTGAGGATTTCAATGGCCCCGTATATCATATGATTGGTAACCACTGCCTCTATAATCTTCCCCGAAGCAAATTACTTCCAATGTTGAATATTCACAGTTGTGATGGTCGTGCCTACTATGACTTTGCACCAACCCCAGAATTCAGATTTGTTGTTTTGGATGGCTATGATATCAGTGCCATTGGTTGGCCTCAGGATCATCCGAGTACAATGGAGGCTATGAAATTCCTCGAAGAGAGGAATCCAAATACAGAAAAGAACAGTCCTTCTGGCCTTGAAGGCCTCGAGAGACGGTTCCTTATGTTCAATGGAGCTGTAGGAAAGGAACAATTGAAGTGGTTAGATGGGATCCTTCAAGAAGCAACAAGGTTGAAACAGAGTGTAGTGATTTGTTGCCATCTGCCTTTAGATCCCGGGGCGTCATCCAAAGAGGCCCTTTTGTGGAACTACGATGAAGTCATGAGTGTGATACACCGGTACAATAGTGTGAAGGTTTGCCTTGCTGGCCACGACCACAAAGGCGGCCACACGATTGATTCCCATGGAATTCACCATAGAGTTCTCGAAGCTGCCCTTGAGTGCCCTCCCGGGACAGATGCGTATGGGTACATAGATGTATACGATGATAAGCTTTCGCTCTCTGGTACTGACCGAATGGCAAGCACTGACATGCGATTCAGCCCTCAAAAAGAGTTACGAGACAAAGGGCATCAAGATATTGGTAACTGATTTGTACGCTATTCCTCAATAGTTATGCATAGGGCTCGAAAGGGCTCAGCATTGACTATTTCCCTGCATTTGCTTGAGAGAGCAGACAAGCTTCTCATGTTCTGTATTTTGTACTCTCGTGTCATTGAAATGCGGTGTAACGATGATCAAAGGCAAAAAATGGATCACTTTCCAAAGGGACATGAGAATTAGGCTCGTAAAGCCACTTGTGATTAGTAACTTTACAGCAATGGATAGAAGAGGGGCTAATGTGCGCATTGCTGGGAATGCATGCCTGACAATATTCAAGGCAAGCAATGTGATCATCCATGGCCTTCGAATCCGCCATTAATTAATTGTTTAATAATCCTGGTGCACGTAAGATTTGATTTGTGCAGCTGGCATGGACGGAGGCATAGAGGGCGAAAGGGGTCGCAGCCTCCCTGTGATTTTTTAGTTGTTTTTTTTATTTGCATATGTATATGCAAATTACACTAATTTTATAAAATTCTTAAATTTTATATATTTTATATAGTATAATTCTCTATTAACTTGTCAATTTCACTAATATATATTGAAATTCTGAGTGCATGAGTATTTGTTTTGCATTATTTTGAGCACTTAAAATAGATAATTACTATTAATTGTTGCTGAAAAATAAATAACATTTATACTCATAAAATCCTTTCAACAATTGGCATGGGATTGCATTATATTAATAATTTTAAAAATAATTTAAAACTCACACAAATTAAAATTAAAACAAAAAAATTTACCAAACTACTATAATCAAATGAGTAATTAATGACCTCTTACGTTTCAAACTCATGGTTGGTAGGCAGGCAACCAACTTTCCTAGATAAACTATTATGTGTATGAAAGAATTAACATTGTTATACAAACGTCTTAACTTATTAATTATGTATAAAAAATATTACAGGACTAGCCGCGAGAGCAGTCTACTAAGGCAACTATCTCATACCCATCTCATCAACTATGGAAAGATACTACAAAAAAAAAAATCAAATATTGAGGTATCAGTGTCATCATTATTCTCTGCTTTTAACAAAAAAAATAAATTGGTGTGCCTTACTGAATATTATCTAAGTGATTTCTCTAAACATGACCTTGAGCTACTTAAAGAACAACTTGAGAATCACAGTTGGGATGTGACTTCTAACAATGATTTCAGAGAATTGAAAGGAATTACTGATCTTACAAAAAAGATGGTTAAGACAAAAAAGAAAATTTGACTTACCCATTAGTGTACTTATTTTTTACTCTAGCACTAATTCTATCAATTGTAACTGCATGCATACAACTTGTGTTTTCTGCTATGAATTATGTGAAGAATGATTTGTGGAATTAAATGAGGGGTATATGGATGACTTATTTCTTGATTTCGTATATCAAGAAAGATATTTTTTAAGAGTATAGATACCTATGTTATTATGCAACGATTTCAAAAAATGAAAACTCATCGAGGATAACTATGATTGTACTGAATTAGTAACATGATATGATATTTTTTTATTTTTTTTATAAATTTAAAATATATTATGATGAGTTGAATAACATTTAAAATTCAATTTTTAAGTGCTTGGTAAAATACCCCCACATAAATAAAATTCTAAATACCCCCTGGTTATATGCTAAATGAACTTCCATAGTAACTTGCGCAAAAAAAAACACTAATCCTTCACATTCACTCATTAAAAACAAAGAAATTAAAAACAAATTATTGTAACTTTTAATTAGTATTCATATTTTCATATAAAATCTTTCTTCATTGCTAATTTCTCATGTTACAATCACTTTCTTTTCCAAATTATATTTACCATAATACCGTTTGATCACTAGATTATAATGCAAATAAGACAAGTAAACAAATTCTTTTCTTTTATTTTTTAACAGATGAGAAAACAAACTTCGCATTATGGAAACTATTATGGCCGTATTCACTTTTTGTCTTCACCTCTGAGGGGTCGACTTTGCTTTTCTCTTCTCAGCTATAAAGAAGCCGGCGAGGGACAAAACCGAGAAAGCGCTGAAGCAAATCGACGCGATATCAAGAGACACGTGGCGCCCAGTGATTCCCTGGACCACGAACAAGTTAGAGGTCTTGTGAGCGTCTGTGGTTTGACCGTAAGCCACCTCAACATCCGCGGCGTCGTGTGCGTAGGCGCGTACGAAGTACGTGGCGGAAGGCAAGTCGCGCTCTAAAGTCCACTCGTAGCTCTGGTTGGAGGTGCTGTACGGTCTAGCAACAATCTTGAACTGGCATGTCTTGTCCTTGGAGAGGTTGTCGACCGTCTTCCTCCACCCGCGGTCCACTTGGCTCACCGGCGCGTAGCACAGCTTCACCTTCACGGTCTTGTAGCTTGAGTCCGACCCAGCTTCGGAGCTCTGGTTCAGACTCCACGAAACGGTGAGCTTGTCCTCCCCTGCTTTCAGAACTATAAAATTTCATGAAAAATGGTTCATTTTTTAACCAATTTGTGAAAGAAAAGTGAAAATTTTAAAGAAACACGGCTGAGGATGCTGGACATCGTGCAAAAAAGATTGAAAATTTCAGCTTTAGAATCAAAATTAAAAATCATTTTAAAAAGTTAGATTTCGAAGTAAAAAGTTCGGAAATTTTCATGAGAAAAGATTAATTTTGAATTAATTTGTAAAAGAAAAATGAAAAATAAAGGAAACCCAGCTGGAAAATTGGGATTTTGAAGTAGAAAGATGAGAAGGAAAATGTTCATACCCTGTCCTTCTTTGTGTGAAGCAGAAACTGTCAGAGATCTCTTCAGAGAAGAAAAGAGAACAATCCCATAAGAGGTTTGAGCTAAACAAGAGAGAAGAAGAAGTAAAACCAAGAGAGTCCCATTTGAAGCCATCTGAGCTTCTTAGTTGTTCTTTTTTCGGTCAAATCTGAGCTTTTAGAAGTTGATTCAGAAGTTGATGATTGAAACTGGAATTCGAGTTCTCTTTATATAGAAAATCCCATAAGTAAAACTAATTTTTTTTTTTTTTTAAATAGTCTAAAGAATTGGGTGGGGTTTTTGCAAACGTATGCAGAAAAGGTCAAAAGGGCCAAAGAATGTGCTGGATCATGTGAGATTAATTGAGGATCCAAACATGCAGATATTTCTTAAAGAAAAAAAATTGTAAATTATGTGATGAGAATGCTGAAGTGGCCCTAAAGTAGAGTGAAGGGGTACGGTTATGAGGAGGTTTGATGTATTATATTATTGATCAACCAAGGTTTTGGGGCTGGATGGGTTCGGGTTTTGTTTATAGATTGACTTTGGGTAGGTTTAATTTTAGTTTAATGTTCAACACTTCAAATCATGGAGGACGAGATGAAGAGATTAGATATGTGGATGGTGGGCTCATGTTCATTCTCTTTTGTCCTTTAATGTCTTGTAAAAGGCACACAAACGTGACACCAAGTAATTGGTACGGAACGAAAGTAAACTAGCTAGCTTGTTGAATATTATCAAATGGGTTATGTTCAGGTGAAGTTGAGGATGACCCTTTTGAGCTTACCCGAATATATGTCTCTCTGGATGACTACGTACCAACTACAAGTGTGCGATGGAAAAATGGTGATTCCATAGACATACAAAAACATTTCTTTATACACCACACCTCACCGGCCTCAATTATATATGAGAGGTGTACCCTTATAAGATCGATACAAGTCTAATAACATATTCAAATACTTACGATCGAAGAAAAATTATGGAAGGTCATCGTTATCATCAATACTAGCCTTTGAACATGAGGTTTCAGGCAACCACACTTAATTATAAGAATAGGAAGAAGACTAGTTAATTGAATGAGGGGAATGATGAATCGAGTAAGTCATTAGTTAATAAGAGGAACAATGGATAGATATAGCTAGGATCAACTGCCTATATACCCTCTTAATCAATCTAATTTCAGACTTTTCAAGTATTAGATTGTGGATTTTCATGTGAAAAAACGTAGGTATACTTGTTTTTATTTCAGAAATAGATAAACAATAATTAGAATAATGGCATGGTTATATTAAGAATATCAAAAGTTATGAAGTAAATATGTCTTAAAAATAAGAAGTTTCATACATATCACTAGTACCATCATTAAGTGGTATTTATCATTACAATATTAAATCTTATGTATGAGGTCTTATATTCAATTTGTTTTGCGGAAGCGTCTCAAAACAATATAACAAATATGAAAGAAAAATATGAAAACTAACGATCCACGAAGAACACAAATGATATATGTGGTTTGGCTATGAAGCCTAGGTCCACAGAGGAAAATAGCAAGAAAATTCTACTAATAACGAAAGAGATTACAAAAGAGATTAACTCTTACAAATCCAAATTCCAAATACACCCAAAGCAATCTCTCATACAAATGATGCGGCACCACAACCAAAACGCAAGAAAGGATTTTAGGCCTTTCACAAATATGTGGCAGCACACACCCACAAAGAGAAATCAATGTGCCAGCTATATACTACTCTAACTGTACCAAATCCTATAAGGAGTACAAATCCATATTCCTTTTATGGCAAGAAATCATTAGGATCCTGAATCCTTATAGAACAAGGAATTCGAAAAACTAACAAGAGTAGGAAATAATTGGCCCAAATGGATGTCCTCAAATGTCAAATGAAAACAATCTACATCTTGACTTAAATTTTACTTAAGTCCTCAAACGGAAGTTTCCTCCAACGTCTTCTCCAACCCAAAACATGCCCAAGCATGCTAACCAAAAATGCCTTGGTCAAAACAAAATGACATAAACGAGAACTTGAATTCTTCAACATCACCGAACAAACCAAGCACACCAAGCAAAGCTGAATGAAACACTAAATCGTTGAACTTCAAGCTCCAACTACTCACAAGCGCCATAGTCTGAAATAGCTCAAATAGACTTACTCTACAAATGTATGGCATAAAGTCCATAGTTTAACCAAATTAGAAAGCATGAGGTTTTCTCCAAGAATGGTTTTCCAACATCCTCCAGCCTAATTCCAACTCCAATCCTCCTCAGGCCCAACAGCCGTGACAGGACCCGCCCCGATCCCCCTGGGACCACCCGGGGACGTGCCCTGCTCCCGTCTGACACCCGACAACAAAATACCAAAATTACCCTTAGGAATTCAAATGCATAAAGAAAATCCAAATTTAAGTCATACATAGCACGCCACACAAAGTATCCGAATACAAATAGTGTCAGACAAGGGATAGTTCCCGAATACAGTTTATTGAGCACGACTCTAAACATTCTACGTGCCAACCTACCCAGCAGTAGGGTTCAGGTGCGCAACGTAAACCTACGCCTCTTCCTCTGGATCCTCCTCCTCTTCCTCCTCAACAGCACCACCTGGAGGGATAGTAAAACAACAAAGGTGAGTGGGCCAAAACTCAAGGTTTACAAAATAGTTTACCATCTCGAAAACATATAGATTTTCCCCTCCGTTTTCCGAAAAGCATGCATCAGTATCAAAAACCACAAAATCATATAATCATAAGCAGAATAATATCAACATAATATAATCTCAGTCACTGCACTATACATCCCAACCCTGACATCCCAGATGCCCGACGTTCCAGACGTCCAATAAGGTCACAGTCCCAAGGCTACGCGTGCCACCCGGGGTCTCAATCCCGAGTCCAAATCCCGAACCCAGTCCGAGTATGGCATTCTAGATGCCTGACGTCCCAGACGTCCAATAGTAGCAATCCTGCTCCTGAGTCACTCTAAGGTCCGGTCCCTCCGTAGAATGACTCCTCAGAGGCAATGCGCTGTGACCACTCCGGGGTACCTACATCCGGAGGAGACAGTATCCTAGGGTAGATCTATACAGTGCAGTACCAAAGATAAATATCGAAATCCATTATACATATACATGACTCAAAATCGTGCATAAACAACCAAACGGGTCTCATGCCCAAACATCGTAATACGTGCCATAAATCATACTCAGGATAAATAGATACTTTTACTTGAATCACATATAGATATAATAGAAAGTAAAACAGTTATGCATGCCGAGGTTTAGTGAAATCAGAGGCCCACTCACAGTACAATCCTGCTGCAATCCCGAGCGTAACGCCCAGTCCAAGTGTTAAAGTACGATTCCTGTCATGTCCAAAGCGTACATAAAGGTCACTTTAAGTCCCTACTAAACAACTAAGAAACCCTAGACTGAAACCGGCCTGGGAAAGCCGTCCGAACACGTTTCCCAAGGCTTCAAACCCTAATTTGACCAACCTAACGATCTCCGATCGACACGAAACCACTGCCATTGGATTCGTATCGTCGAAACCTTGAAAATGGTCCTGGTCCCACACAAAACACTACTCACACCCGCTGGTCAACTCTCTGGTCAACTGTGCTACAGTAATGCTGACGTCAGCATGACGTCATCACTGACAGTGTCAGAGGACACGTCTCAGCAGTCCATTGGTCCCTGGTCTGACTGTTTTCTGACATGATGACGTCATCATCTACAGTAACCGGGTCTGAGAATCGGGTCACCGTAGACCCACGGTTCAACCCGATCAGTTATCATCAACCCGACCACCGTTTCTGGTGGGATTTGTTCCTATGAACTCTTCACAACATGCTCTATGGTTCTGTGAAATCAAAACGAGACTTTAGGTTGAAGAAACCACCTGAAAATCGACGGGAAGACCGGCTGCCGACTCTGGTCGTCTTCTTCGGCGAGTCGTCAAGCTTCCAGCCACGAGTCTTGGTCCAAAATGGTCGTCTAGGTCCCCTAAGTATGCCTAAAAAGCAACCAAACAATTTTAACGTAAAAAACGAACGGTTCAAGACAGGGAAGGAAATCGGGGTCTCACGGGTTTCAGAGCTTACCGCCGCCGTGTCGCCGCCGTGGCCCATCCAGTCAGGGTCTGAGTCGTCCTAAGGTTGTAGTTAACCTAACCCTAGGTTAGTTCGAGTCCAGGGGTGAAGGTTTGGACGGTTTTGGGCTATTCGGGTTCCTTCTAGGGTCTGGGGGATTTCTGGGTTGCGCCGCCGTCCGTGGTGGTGGTGTCCGTGTCTGGTGAAGGTGGTGGATGGTCTGGTGGTGTCCGATGTGTGGGTTGAGGCTGAGAGGTGGTGGAGTGTTTGTTCAAAGGGTGAGAGTGTTACACGGTTTTGAGAGAATGAAAATGTGAGGGTGAATCTCTGATGGTTTTAAAACAGAATGAGTAGATGGAATCAAGGGCTGAGATTGAGTCTGAGTATAGGATGAAGGGTGAGGATTTGAGGACGGAAAAATGATTAATTAATCTAATGGCCAACAAGGATCCTGGATTTAGGGAGTGTAGGGGATGAGTGACACGTGTCACTCATCCAAGGGTCCAGATTGAATTGATTAAAGTAATCAGATTCTATTAATTTAATAATATTTTAATCCGGGTCTCGGTTAGTTCGGTTAATCACGATTACGTCCGTGACCATAACTTTTTCGTCGTACGTCCGATTTTGGCGTGCCGCCTGTCTACGGATTCGTATTGACGCGACCTACGTAACGGTCATTGGCCCTCGTCCGTTGGACTACCCAGGTCAAAAGTCAACATTTGGCCCCTCTTTGACCAAATTACCAAAATACCCCTCGACTTCCGAACGTCACAACTTCTTCCTCGAACGTCGGAATCGAATGTGCCACCTGCCTATGAACTCGTGACGTCCTAAACTACGTCACGGTCATGGGTCAAAGTCCTAATTATTTTCCCGAGGCAAAATTCAACTTTCCCCCCCCCCCTCAGGGGCAAAATGGTCAATTTGCAATAAAATAATAATTACGAAAGTTCGGGTCGTTACAATCTACCCACCTTACAAAAATTTCGTCCTCGAAATTTACACAAATAAAAAGGGGTACTGTTCCCTCATCAAGTCTTCGGGTTCCCACGTCGCTTCCTCGACGTCATGGTTCCTCCACAGTACTTTCACCAACCGAATCGTCTTGTTCCTAAGAACCTTGTTCTTCTGATCTAGAATCTGCACTGGTTCTCCTCAAAGCTCAGATCAGTCATCAGTTCAACTGGTTGTTCCGGCAAGGCATGTGAATCGTCCCGTAGGTACTTCCGTAACATGGACACATGGAAAACGTCGTGTACTCTGGCAAGTTCTGGAGGTAATGCCAACCGGTATGCCACTAGTCCAATCCTCTCTGTGATCTCGAACGGTCCAAAATAACGTGGACTCAACTTCCCACGTCGGCCAAAACGGACACTTCCTTTCCATGGAGATAACTTAAGGAACACAAAATCTCCAACCTCGAATTCCAAATCTCGAATTCCTCGATCAGCATAGCTCTTTTGGCGATCTTGCGCTGCCTTCAATCTTTCCTTGATGATTTGAACTGTTTCCTAGGTCATGTCCATCAAATCCGGCCCTATCGCTGCTCGCTCTTCTACCTCCATCCAGCAGTTAGGTGTCCTGCACTGTCTGCCATACAGTGCCTCGTAGGGCGCCATCCCGATACTTGCCTGATAACTGTTGTTGTATGCGAACTCCATCAAAGGCAAATGAGTATCCCACGAATCCTGAAACTGCAGTACACAAGACCTCATCATGTCCTCCAGAGTCTGAATAGTCCTCTCTGACTGTCCATCGGTCTGTGGATGGAACGATGTACTGAAATGTAAGTTTGTACCCAAGGCGTTCTGCAAACTCCGCCAGAACCTAGAAGTGAAACGCGGATCTCGATCATACACTATCGACTCCGGCGTACCATGAAGTCGAATGATCTCTTTCACAAACAGCTGAGCCAGTCGGTTTGGCTTAAATATCTCCTGTACCGGCAAGAAATGAACTGACTTGGTCAATTGGTCGACAATCACCCAAACTCCATCGAATCCTCTCTGAGTCCTTGGCAACTTAAAAACAAAATCCATGGTAATGTGATCCCACTTCCACTCGGGAATCGGAAGTGGTTGCATAGCTCCATACGGTCTCTGCCGCTCTGCCTTGACCTGCTGACAGGTCAAACATCTGCTCACAAACTCTGCAATATCCTTTTTCATTCCTGCCCACCAATAGTGGTTCCGGAGGGTACGGTACATCTTTGTACCTCCCGGATGCATGGCATAAGCCGAACTGTGGGCTTCCTCAAGAATTTTTGCCTGTAACTCTGCCACTGCAAGAACACACAAATGGCCCAGTTTCACCAGAGATCCATGTCGTCGGATAGTAAAGTCCTGCCTCTCATCCGCTTCGACCTCGATTCTGTAGATACAAAGTGTCGGATCCTCTAATTGTGCCTTGATAATCCGATCGACTTGCACAGGTCGTGCATGAAAACTGGCTAACAAAGCTCCCTGCTCATCCATCCCAGAATTACTCCAGCTCTTCGGAGTTCCACTTGCAAAGGAAGGTACACCAGCCTCAGGTGTGCAATCGATCCTGCTGACTTCCTGCTGAGTGCGTCTGCCACGACGTTCGCCTTTCCTGGATGATATTCAATCGTACAATCATAGTCCTTGATTAGTTCCAACCACCGTCGTTGCCTCACGTTCAGCTCCTTCTGAGTGAACAAATGTTTTAGACTCTGATGATCGGTGAAGATCCTGCAAGTCACCCCGTACAGATAATGTCTCCAGATCTTTAAAGCGTGAACCACTGCCGCCAACTCCAGATCGGGCGTAGGGTAGTTCAGTTCATGTGTCTTTAGTTGTCTTGATGCATAAGCGATAACTCTGTCATTCTGCATCAGCACGCAACCCAAACCTTGTAATGATGCGTCACTGTAGACTTCGAACTCTCCACTGTTATCCGGTAAGGCAAGAACAGGTGCGGTAGTTAACCGACGTTTTAATTCCTGATAACTCTGCTCACACCGTTCATCCCAAACAAACTTTACTCCTTTCCTAGTCAAACGAGTCAATGGTGCAGCGATACTAAAGAAGCCCTCAACAAATCTCCGGTAGTATCCTGCCAAACCAACGAAACTCCATACCTCTGTCACGGTCGTCGGTCTAGCCCAATTTTTCACAGCTTCGGTCTTCTGGGGATCCACACTAATCCCGTCTGCTGACACCACATGTCCCAGAAAACTAATGCTGGTTAGCCAAAACTGACACTTACTCAGCTTAGCGTATAACTGGTTCTGCCTCAACTTCCCTAACACCGATCGTAAGTGTTTCTCATGAGCCTGAGCACTCCTCGAGTACACTAGGATGTCATCAATGAACACGATCACGAACTCATCCAAATAAGATCGGAAGACCCTATTCTTTAGATCCATGAATGTTGCTAGAGCATTCGTTAAGCCGAAAGGCATCACAAGGAATTCATAATGCCCGTATCTGGTCCGAAACGCTGTCTTCGGGACATCCTCCTCAGCAATCTTCAATTGGTGATAACCAGATCGTAAATCAATCTTCGAGAAGTACTGTGCTCCCCGCAGTTGATCGAATAGATCGTCGATCCTGGGTAAGGGGTACTGGTTCCTTACCGTGACCTTGTTGAGCTGTCGATAGTCTACACACAAACGGAGGCTCCTCTCATTCTTCTTCACAAATAACACCGGCGCTCCCCACGGTGATGTACTCGGTCGGATGAATCCCAAATCCACCAACTCCTGCAATTGGGTTTTCAGCTCCCGTAACTCCGCTGGTGCCATCCGATATGGTGCCTGTGATATAGGTCGTGTGCCGGGAAGTAGTTCAATCGTGAACTCGATCTCCCAATGTGGTGGTAAGCCAGGCAAATCTTCCGGGAACACATCCGGAAATTCTCGCACCACAGGTATATCATCGGCACTCGGAGTATCACTCTGTGTCGTCACAACATGCGCCAGATAACCCTGGCATCCCTTCTGTAGAAGTTTGGTAGCGGCAAGTGAAGAAATTATTTCAGGTAGCGAACCGTCACGCTCTCCCTGAAAAGTAACCTCCGGCAAACCCGGACTCCGCAGAATCACTCGCCTACTACAACAGTCGATGAGCGAACCGTGCTCCGTCAACCAATCCATTCCCAAGATAACATCAAAGTCATGGATATCCATAAGGATTAGATCAGCTAGCAGATCTACATCCTCCACCCTTACTAGGCATCTCCGGATCACCTGATTCACTATGTACACAACGCCCATCGGTGTACCAACACCCATCTCACTATCCAAGGCTGACACCTCGCGATCTAATATACCCGCACAACTTTTCAAAATAAAAGAATGGGTAGCCCCAGCATCCATTAACACCCGTACAACAAGATTTGAGATATGGAGAGTACCTGTAACCACGCCTGGGGCTGACCTCGCCTGCTGCTGAGTCACTACAAAAACACGAGCCCAGGGCCCTGCAGTCTGTCCGTGCCCACGCGTGCCACGCTCAGCACCATGTCCTCGGCCTCCGGCAGTGTTGGAAGCCGAACTCTGTGCAACACTAGCACCTTTAGCCTCGTTGTTCCTTGACAACAAAGGGCAATCTCGGGCATAGTGGCCCGCTCCTCCACAAGAAAAACAACTAACTGTCCTCGGTCCATCCCAAGACCCTCCTGATGCACCACTCCAAGACTGATGTTGTCCAGAACTGAATCTCGATCCGCCCCTCTGAGAGCCCCCATGTCGACCTTACCAGCCACGACCACGTAAAGATGAGGGTGCTCCTCGGTAATTTCCCCCCTTAGAGATCTTTGGGCCGGTTGGTCCCGAATGTGGACGATCCCGGCGTTGCCCCTCTCCTGATGATTGTCGGGCCGGGTGTGCCGCCAGACTGGCCTCGACACGAACTGCAGCGTCAACCATGTCCCTCAGAGTCGCGTAACTAGTAGCCGTCACACTTTTCCGTAACTCTCCTCGGAGTCCCAGCTCAAATCTTTGACATTTTTCCTCCTCAGTACTCATAAAAGCTGTGGCAAAACTGGAAAGCTTCCCAAAAGTCTGCTCGTATTCTGCCACGGACATATCTCCCTGCTCCAGCCGCAGGAAATCTGCCTCTCGTGCCATGCGAAATGATCGCGGGTAATACTGATCTAAGAATCGGGCACGAAAGACCTCCCATGTGGTGGTGTGGACAGACCACCCTGACATCTCAAGACCATGCCACCACTGATAAGCCCCGCCTTCCAGTAAGAAGGCCGCCAATGTCACCCGCCCGCCGGGTGGGCAGTGCATCACGGTGAAGATTTTTTCCCATTTCGCAATCAACTCATGGGCATCCTCGGGGTTTGATCCCCCATTGAAAGGTGTGGCTCCCAACCTTTGAGCCCGCTCAATTCTAGCGTATTCCATCTCTCTCGCGATTTCCTCGTCAGTTCGTGCTTGATGAATTCTCCTTGGAGGCATAACCCACTGTTAAGAGGCATAGATTAAATAATGACATCTTTTAAACTAAGTACTAACCACTAGTCTAGCATGCTGACCACAACCTAGTGCTCTGATACCAAGTTGACAGGACCCGCCCCGATCCCCCTGGGACCACCCGGGGACGTGCCCTGCTCCCGTCTGACACCCGACAACAAAATACCAAAATTACCCTTAGGAATTCAAATGCATAAAGAAAATCCAAATTTAAGTCATACATAGCACGCCACACAAAATATCCGAATACAAATAGTGTCAGACAAGGGATAGTTCCCGAATACAGTTTATTGAGCACGACTCTAAACATTCTACGTGCCAACCTACCCAGCAGTAGGGTTCAGGTGCGCAACGTAAACTTATGCCTCTTCCTCGGGATCCTCCTCCTCTTCCTCCTCAACAGCGCCACATGGAGGGGTAGTAAAACAACAAAGGTGAGTGGGCCAAAACTCAAGGTTTACAAAATAGTTTACCATCTCGAAAACATATAGATTTTCCCCTCCGTTTTTCGAAAAGCATGCATCAGTATCAAAAACCACAAAATCATATAATCATAAGCAGAATAATATCAACATAATATAATCTCAGTCACTGCACTATACATCCCAACCCTGACATCCCAGATGCCCGACGTCCCCGACGCCCAATAAGGTCACAGTCCCAAGGCTACGCGTGCCACCCGAGGTCTCAATCCCGAGTCCAAATCTTGAACCCAGTCCGAGTATGGCATTCTAGATGCCTGACGTCCCAGACGTCCAATAGTAGCAATTCTGCTCCTGAGTCACTCTACGGTCCGGTCCCTCCGTAGAATAACTCCTCACAGGCAATGCGCTGTGACCACTATGGGGTACCTACATCCGGAGGAGACAATATCCTAGGGTAGATCTATTGTCAGGACCCACCCCGGTTTCACCCCGAAAACCGAGGTAAATCCTGCTCCCGTCTGACACCCCGACACAAATACAGTCAGACGCAGGAGAAATTATTCTACATACCCCGAAGTCAACAGTGTACAGAGCATAATCCCCAAATACACAGGAAATAAAACTGATAAACTAGTTACACGCACGCGGAAAGATTGAAACACTCCGGGGTCGCTCTCGTGACTCCTATGCCTCAGACGCTGTCTCGACGCCGAAACCCCGCTCTAGCTCCACGACCTGGAGGGCAATTTAAAACAGAAGGTGTGAGTGAACCAGAATAAAATAAAAGTTTCCAAAACCATTTTATACGAAAACCTGATAGGTCCTCAAATAAGCGTTATTTTATATTATTTTATACCCTTTATACTTGGCTTTTAATATTAAAATAATAAATAATTAGACAAATTAATTTATTTTGTGATATTTTTGTAGAAATAAATAAAGCGTGGAATTTGGAGCATTTTGGTGAAAGAATCGTCCCGATCGGAATTATAACAAAGAAATTATGGACGAAATATGAGAAACCACCAAAAATCGCAAGGAAATTCGGTGGGAAGCTGCTGAAATCCAGCATCCCAAGCCAAAAATCCAGCAGCCCCCCAATAGTTCCCAAAATCAGCATATTTGCCCCAAAATCAGCAACTTTTCCCCAAAATCAGCCACTTTTCCCTAAAATCAGCATATTTGCCCCAAAATCAGCATCTTTTCCCACCCAATCTCATCATTTCCATCACTTCTTCATGTACTATCTTATTGCTATTTTTATATTTTAATTTTGTACTTTTAATTAAACAATTGTGGCACTCCCTCTATAAATAGGGAGGTCATTTCATGTATTTGGGGAGTCCCCAATTAGTTTCATTCTTCCATTTCTTTCATTTTTCTTAGTTCTAGTTCTTAGTTAGTTCTTTTGTTTCTCTCTTTTGAGAGACATTTTTGGGGACCATTTTAACTTCTTGTAGATTTTCTTATTAATTAGCTTTCTTTTAATTCTTGTTCTTAATTTATGTTATTTTTATTTTTCTTAATTTCATCTCTTCTTTACTTTGTTCTTGTGATATTTCTTTGAGATCTCTTAAACACATTTTTATGCTTTCCTTAAGAAATACCTAGGCCAAGTAATTCTAAGGCAATTCAAGAGTTTTAAGACCGAATTCCTCGTATTTCTTCTTCCATCTTCACAAGTTTCCTGCCGCTGTTCGGTGATTCTTGTGAAAATCCATACTTCTCTACTTAAATTCTTGTTATTGTTATTGGTTTTACTTATAATTCAATATATGTGTTGGTATTTTCTTTCTAACATTTGTAAGTAAGAATGCAATCTCCATGTGTTTTACTTTTTGAGTTTCTTTTACTTCATATGTTTTAGTACTTAAACTTCAATTCGAAACTAAATGTTGATCCGCTGTTCGGGGCATTTAGAATAGAGTTGAAGAGATTTAATGTTTGATCGCTGTTCGGCGCATTAAATCACTTACTTAAGGTGGATCATATTGTAAGTAATAATCCACTGTTCGGTGCATTTATAATATGAAAAATGTATGCATGTATTTGAGATGATTAAGGTATGATTTCGTGATTGGTTCATTATGAGCATGATGTTAGAGTGTTGGTAAAAATATGTGTTTGAAGAAAGTTCACTAGTACAAATGTTAAAGTAGAAGTAAAATTAAGTATTTAATTATTTTTACTTGTTTTCTTTATTTTATATTTACAACTCTTTTCAAAACTCTCCTTTTTAATTCTTTATTCTTTATTCTTTTATTCTTTTATTCTTTTATTCTTTTATTCTTTTTTTATTCTTTATTCTTTTATTATTTTATTATTTTATCCTTTTTATTTTTTATTCTTTTATTCTTTTATTCTTTTATTCTTCTTTTCTACTTTTAGTTTATTATTCTTTGATTCTTTCATCTCTTTATTCTTTTATTCTTTAATAATTTTAGTTTATTATTCTTTGATTCTTTCATCTCTTTATTCTTTTATTCTTTAATACTTTTAGTTTATTATTCTTTGATTAATTAATTCTTTAATTCTTTTATTCTTTAATTCATTAATTCTTTAATTTGTTAATTCTTTTATTATTTAATTATTTAATTCATTAATGTATTCATTATTCATTTATTCATTACTCTTTCCCACTAACACATTATTAATGTTCCCTAATTTCCCCGGTTAAGAACGATCCCTATTTACCAATACTACATCTACACAAAAAGGGTTTAAATTGCCACAACACTCAAATTACGTGTTTAATTTAATGCGTAGTTTGGGCGTAGTCAATTTTTGGCGCCGTTGCCAGGGAAATTGAAAATCATTTTTAATTTGTTAGTGTATGTATATAAATTGTGCATATTATACTTGTTTATAAATTTTACTTTTGTTAATATTATATTTGTTTATAACCCTTACTTACTTGTTTATATTTTATTTATCCATCTTATTTTTGTTCTTATTATTTTTGTTTATAATGTTCATACTTTACTTATTCATAGTTTCTAATTTATACTTGTTCATAAATGTTCATAATTTTTTTTTATATATTTGTTCATATTCAAATTGTTTATGTAAATTTAAAATTCTATCATACTTGTTCATAATTTAATTTAATTTGTACTTGTTATAAATGCATATTGTACATATTCATTTTTCCTTACTTTTAATTTATTTTATTTTTCTTTACACTTTCTAACTTTTTCTTTAATCCATTAACTTTAATTTTATTCCATAAACTTTTTCTTTATTCCTTTAACTTTAAATTTATTTCATTAACTTTTTATTTCACTAACTTTTTATTCCACTAACTTTTTATTCCATTAACTTTTATTCCATTAATTTTATTCATTAACTTTTTATTCCACTAACTTTTTATTCCATTAAATTTTATTCCATTAATTTTATTTCATTAACTTTTTATTCCACTAACTTTTTATTCCATTAACTTTTATTCCATTAATTTTATTCATTAACTTTTTATTCCACTAACTTTTTATTCCACTAACTTTTTATTCCATTAACTTTTATTCCATTAATTTTATTCCATTAACTTTTTATTCCACTAACTTTTTATTCCATTAACTTTTTTATTACACTTATTTTATTCTTATGTAATTATTTATTTGGTTATGTCTTGATAAAATTTAAATTTTAATTTTAAAAAAAAATTCGAAATAAATAAAAAAAATTTAAAATAATAAAAAAAAATCTTATCTTAGCTTTATGTTAGTGTTAATTCATACTTGTAAATAAATGTTGTATATATGTTACTTGTTACCTTTTATACTTGTTCATAACTTTTATATTTCATAGTATACATGCATACTTGTTCATAATAGATTTTCATTTATATTTGTTTATAATTCTCTTGTTATATTATTCTTGTTCATACTTGTACATAATGTTCATTCTTTTTAATTGTTCATAAATGCTTATGGTAAATATTCACTTTTCCTTATTTTTATTTTTATTTGTAATTAAAAAAAACATAAAATTCGTAAAAAAAAATTAAAAATTAAAAAAAATTTCTTTTTCTTCATTTATTTAATTTTTAAATTCAGAAAAAAAAATTAATTAATAAAAAATAAAAAATTTCTTTTTCTTCATTTATTCGTAAAAATATTCATTTATCTTCACTTTGTGTTAGTATAAATCTAAATTGTTAAATAAATCTTATACTTATGTTAGTTTGTTAATGAGAAATTGTTTTGTAAATATCATTACTTGTGAATAAAACCATACTTGTAAATAAATTGTTCATACTTGTATAAATTGTTCATACGTAAATTGTCATGTTATATTTGTAAATTGTGCATAAAAAACATACTTGTAAATAGTTATTGCATTCATGCATTAGTCTCAGCTATATGTAGATCACTTGTGCTTCGAAGTTTAGATTTTGATCTTTATCGGCGATGACTCTTTTGTTAACTCTCACCCACGGTAATTGTTAACACTTGAGTCATCTTAATTCCTCTGGAGTAAGAAATTTTCGAGGGTGATGTCTAGGACAAGAGACGGTACTCATAACGGGTTTTGGGTCTAAGAAAATAGCCCTGCCTCTTATGTGTATTCTTTCTAACCTGGTCACTTTTGAAGTTGCCCAAACAGTTGAATTAATCCAAGATATTTACTTGGGCCGCACGGACGTATAAGTCTCCATTTAAACTTTGAGGCTATGTGAACCATATATATCTTTGACTTCCCCCGACATGTAAATATTGTTTATATCTTAATTTACATTATTTGTCATGACAAAGTTAACTTGCATCTTTAGTTTAACTAACTTACATCTTTCATTCTAACTTGCATTTCATCTTTCATTTAACTTGCATTTTTAACTTCACTTGCATATTTAGTTTAACTTGCATTGCACTCTTCCTCTAACTTACATCTTTAACTCACATTGCATCCTTAACTTTAATTTGCATATCTAACTTGCATTCTTAATTAACGTACATCTCTGACTAACTAACTTGCATCTCTGTCTAGGCTGGATGGACGTTAAACTTCAAGCGCTTGTTGGGAGGCAACCCAATGTGTTCCCGGGATGTGAAGGAGTCATCAATACAGATTTGCTATCCTCTACCCTTCACTCTCTTTTATTTTGTTTATTTAATGTTTTCCTATTATTTTCGTAAATCATCTTCCTTACTTTGATTCTATGTTTAATTACTTCGTATTTTCCTACATTGAGGACAATGTAGAATTTAAGTGTGGGGGAATGGTTTACAATTTTAATTGTTCAAAAAAAAAAATTGAAAAAAATTATAAAAAAAAGGGTGAAAAAAAAATGAAAAAAAAATATTATTGTTTTTTTTGAATCTTTTTGTTTTAACTTAGTGTTTTTATGAGTCTTAAGTTGCCATTTAACTTGTCAATGACATAAATGAACAGAAAGGAATATGTTATGGTCATAAAGATAATCACTACAATTTGAATTTGTTTGTTAATATTTTGTGATTAAGTGTTATAACTTGAAGATAATGCATGTAAATTGGCACATAAACGAGCATGATAAGATAAGTATGAATCATATGAACCTTATGTGAGCTTTAGAACTTTATATACATCTTTGATGAGTGATTCATAAGTTTTTTTGTTTAAATTGATATACATATGCCTCATAACTGCTTGTCATAGCTTTTAATGAACTATAGAGTACTAGAACTTATTTTATGTGATTTTCAAAGCTTTTGAGTCAATAAACTCTCTGATTTTGGAAATGATTAAGGCATTAGGGTTAACACCACAAATTCAAACATCCATGTTCCCTATTTTGTGCGCACAAGTTGCGACCCCCTTAGTTTTAACCCTTTTGAGCCCACATTAAGCCTTTCTTTCATCACCATGATTATCTAAACACTTGAGCTTAGTATAGACATCCTTTACCCTTGTTCCAAGAACTCGGTTAAAGACATAATGATTGTGTAAAGAGAAAATAATGATGTTGGAAAGACTTTTATGTGAATTATTTGGATTTACCGACTCATGCTTTGTTGTATCGTTGACACATGTTATTACCTTGATATAAAAAAATAAAAAAATTCAAAAAAAAAAATCAAAAAAATCAAAAAAAAAAAAAGAAAAAAAAAGAAAAAAAAAGTTGAGTCTCGATCAAGGTAATAAGGTTTGGTTATGTAATGTTTGAGTTAAGTCCCTTACATTTGTAAATCCGACACGAAGAATGATTGTGAGGCCCAACATGATGGAATTAGGCCTATGTTCGAAGGGATGGATTACCAACATCATTGCACTAAGGTTGGGAAGCTATGATACGTTTTGGGAGTCTATTGAGTCTTGGAACGAATTGAGCACCACTTGTCCTATATTTTCCTTGCCTCTAAACTTAGCCCCATTACAACCTTCGTAAAGACCTTATGATCCTTAAGATGGTAAATTTTGATTAGTGGAGTCAATCACTTGAGTAAGCTTATGGTTTTGGTTCATTTGTGCAAGTATATGTTGTTTTTATCTTGAGGTGTTTGTTTGATATTTTTGCAAAAGTACTTCATTTCGATTATGTGAGTATTTCTCACATACTTTGAGTGCAAACACAAACCCTTACAAAATTGAGTGAATTTATGAGTGCATATCCTTGTGAGTTGATTCATACTTGTTTTATTCATGTTGAGATCCATTTCACCATATTTACTCATTATCTTACTTGTTGAAGCATTTTTTTTACAAAGTATTAACTTTTGAATTCCATATGCTTAAATGTTTTAAGTGAAAATCTTTTATGCCATGATGATAATAATGAAATATTGAGACAAATGGTTAAAGGTTCACTTGTTTTGATTTTGTAGTTTAATTTTAGTATTTGCTAGGGACTAGCAAAGTTTAAGTGTGGGGGTATTTGATAGGTCCTCAAATAAGCGTTATTTTATATTATTTTATACCCTTTATACTTGACTTTTAATATTAAAATAATAAATAATTAGACAAATTAATTTATTTTGTGATATTTTTGTAGAAATAAATAAAGCGTGGAATTTGGAGCATTTTGGTGAAAGAATCGTCCCGATCGGAATTATAACGAAGAAATTATGGACGAAATATGAGAAACCACCGAAAATCGCAAGGAAATTCGGTGGGAAGCTGCTGAAATCCAGCATCCCAAGCCAAAAATCCAGCAGCCCCCCAATAGTTCCCAAAATCAGCATATTTGCCCCAAAATCAGCAACTTTTCCCCAAAATCAGCCACTTTTCCCTAAAATCAGCATATTTGCCCCAAAATCAGCATCTTTTCCCACCCAATCTCATCATTTCCATCACTTCTTCATGTACTATCTTATTGCTATTTTTATATTTTAATTTTGTACTTTTAATTAAACAATTGTGGCACTCCCTCTATAAATAGGGAGGTCATTTCATGTATTTGGGGAGTCCCCAATTAGTTTCATTCTTCCATTTCTTTCATTTTTCTTAGTTCTAGTTCTTAGTTAGTTCTTTTGTTTCTCTCTTTTGAGAGACATTTTTGGGGACCATTTTAACTTCTTGTAGATTTTCTTATTAATTAGCTTTCTTTTAATTCTTGTTCTTAATTTATGTTATTTTTATTTTTCTTAATTTCATCTCTTCTTTACTTTGTTCTTGTGATATTTCTTTGAGATCTCTTAAACACATTTTTATGCTTTCCTTAAGAAATACCTAGGCCAAGTAATTCTAAGGCAATTCAAGAGTTTTAAGACCGAATTCCTCGTATTTCTTCTTCCATCTTCACAAGTTTCCTGCCGCTGTTCGGTGATTCTTGTGAAAATCCATACTTCTCTACTTAAATTCTTGTTATTGTTATTGGTTTTACTTATAATTCAATATATGTGTTGGTATTTTCTTTCTAACATTTGTAAGTAAGAATGCAATCTCCATGTGTTTTACTTTTTGAGTTTCTTTTACTTCATATGTTTTAGTACTTAAACTTCAATTCGAAACTAAATGTTGATCCGCTGTTCGGGGCATTTAGAATAGAGTTGAAGAGATTTAATGTTTGATCGCTGTTCGGCGCATTAAATCACTTACTTAAGGTGGATCATATTGTAAGTAATAATCCACTATTCGGTGCATTTATAATATGAAAAATGTATGCATGTATTTGAGATGATTAAGGTATGATTTCGTGATTGGTTCATTATGAGCATGATGTTAGAGTGTTGGTAAAAATATGTGTTTGAAGAAAGTTCACTAGTACAAATGTTAAAGTAGAAGTAAAATTAAGTATTTAATTATTTTTACTTGTTTTCTTTATTTTATATTTACAACTCTTTTCAAAACTCTCCTTTTTAATTCTTTATTCTTTATTCTTTTATTCTTTTATTCTTTTATTCTTTTATTCTTTTTTTATTCTTTATTCTTTTATTATTTTATTATTTTATCCTTTTTATTTTTTATTCTTTTATTCTTTTATTCTTTTATTCTTCTTTTCTACTTTTAGTTTATTATTCTTTGATTCTTTCATCTCTTTATTCTTTTATTCTTTAATAATTTTAGTTTATTATTCTTTGATTCTTTCATCTCTTTATTCTTTTATTCTTTAATACTTTTAGTTTATTATTCTTTGATTAATTAATTCTTTAATTCTTTTATTCTTTAATTCATTAATTCTTTAATTTGTTAATTCTTTTATTATTTAATTATTTAATTCATTAATGTATTCATTATTCATTTATTCATTACTCTTTCCCACTAACACATTATTAATGTTCCCTAATTTCCCCGGTTAAGAACGATCCCTATTTACCAATACTACATCTACACAAAAAGGGTTTAAATTGCCACAACACTCAAATTACGTGTTTAATTTAATGCGTAGTTTGGGCGTAGTCAAAACCGGGTTTTAGCCCTCCGTTTTAAAATCACATGCATAACCCAGTTATTAAAACAGTTATAAATCGATCACCATAAAACATCATAAGAAACAGAAACACTATAAAACAGTTATAGAAATCATATCATAAGCATCATAAAACCGTAACGTAAAACAGAAAGTTCAACCAATCATTTGCCGCTCAACCAATCAATCAACCAATCATTTGTCGATCAAACCTGCTGGACCTATCCGAGTCTTTAAACTCCCGAGTCTTTAAACTCAATCCAGGCCTCAATAATATCCGAGTCTTTAAACTCAATAGGCCTACGGGGGAAATATCAATATATCCGAGTCTTTAAACTCCCGAGTCTTTAAACTCAATCCGGGTCTTTAAACCCAATTCGGGCCCGTCCCCCGTCAATCAATATCCGGGTCTTTAAACCCAATAACCAGATCCAGCAAATCCAATCCAAAACCATTTGAAAACCATTTCCGAATTCACATCCAAACCTGAATCCGAAATCACCGGTCTGATGCCCTTCCGGCGTCCAGAACCGTCATTCCGAACCCAAATCCGGAAATCCACTTTCCAACTTTAAAACCAAATACCGATTCTCGAAATCCGATTGCAAGACCGAAACCCTTAATCATAAAATCGTGTTCCAAAAGCCCTTTATAATCAGTAAAAATCACTTATCGTTTGAAAACCCCAAATCATGGCATCGAAATCAGAATCCAAACTTTCCTCGAAAAATGTGCAATTATGTAAAACCAACATAGCATATTCAAATAACCATGAAATCACATATAAACCATAAAATAATGATAGCAAAACAGTTATGCATGCTCGAGTTTAGAGAAAGGGTCCACTCACAGCACCGAGCCCTCAATCGCGTCCCGAACGTCTCGTATGTTCCTCAGCTTCCTCGGGAACTCCCGATCCTGTCAACAACCACCAAAATACGTTACTAACACGTCTACGAGGATCCACTGAAATTCCCTCAAAAATCCCCGGGTCCTAAATGTACCGAATCGGAACCCTAAACCTTCACCCTCGCGGAACTATTCCAATTCGACATTCGATTAACCCGAAACCACCTCCAATAGACTCAACACAACACCTAGTGTAACGATCCATCCCGAATATCGAGATTTAATAATATTTAATTGTGATTTACTAATCTGGGATTAGTTGGGCGATTTCGGACGAATTGTGAAAAATGACCGTTTTGCCCCTGGGCGTGGGCAAAACGTTGACTTTTAATTCGGATGGTCAAACGGACTTTGACCGATGACCGTGAAGTATTTCGGGACGTCACAAGTTCATAGACAGGTGGCACGTTCGATTCCGATGTCCGTGGGGAAAGTTATGATGTACGGAAGTTCAAGGGCGTTTTCGTAAATTGAACGTAATAAGGGGAAATGTTGACTTTTTAATCGGGAGGTCCGATGGCCGAGGGCCAAGGACCGTTAGGAAGGTCTCGATGCCTTGAGTTCGTAGACAGGCGGCACGCATCAATCGGGGTCCGTATGACCGAGTTACGGGTCAGGATGCGTGAGGGGCATTTTGGTAATTTTTTACACAAGGGCAGAATTGTAATTTCACACGGGGGGGGGGGCACTGTTTCATTGAACAGCCGTGAAGGTGGGAGGTTTGTACGATCGATCCCATGGATTGTTTATCAATTTATGGACTGAATTGGGACAGTGTGAGGTGTGATTGCACATGTATTGTGCTGGCAATCGATCACAATTGCACTAGGCACTGATTTTTAATGGTTTCGGATCAGTGCAGGGGAGCTTTACGCAGTGGATTGTGGGACACTTTTGGACGCCTTTAACGGCTGAATTGAATTAAAAGAATGGAGAGTGAGTCGAGAGTGGTTCACTGAGATTGAGAATGAGAGGAATGAGTGAAATTGGGGCTGGATTTCTCTGAAAACCCGAAACTGGTTCTTGAGAAATTCAAATTCGAACTTCTAGTTTTAGGCCAGCCCAAGCCTAATTGATGATGGATTGAGCTTTCTGGAACCTCAACGAGTCGAACCAGATCAAATGGGGCAAGCTTTGAGGCTCCTAGGGCCGTGGACGGACGAGGTGGATGGCCGGAAAACTCAAGCTTGAGTCGTGGTGATTGAGGTAACGTCGTGTTCAATTAATCATGTGAATTGGTTCGTATTAATCCTTATTAGCTTCCTGTGAAGTTAATTTGGCAATGGTTGAGGATTGGTGGAGTTTTGGTGATCGACCCGTTTTGGGTGATCACGGGTTGTTGGCACGATTATGGATGGGTTGATGTTAATCGATGTCACAGAACTGAAATTGATTGGATATTCATTGTTTTAGGATCAAGAACGGATGGAATCAAGGTCGAATTGATGGTTATCTGGCCGGGTCAGATCACGGGTAATCAGACCCGTTTACCAGACAAACGGGTGAAGATGGTGACTGTAGCAGTCACTGTAGCAGGCGCGTGGCTTTCACGCGCAGCCACTCACGGCGGCGCGTGACGGCGCGTGGGCACGAATCTCGAGGTGAGGTCAACATGACTTTTATCCTATACAATGTAACGAACATTTTGGCATTGGTTTCGTGTCATTCGGATCCCGTTTCGATATTGTTCGGGATGTCCGAAGGTTTTAAATCCAGTTTAAAAATACTTAAAAATTCAGGAAAATTACGGGACTTTAATGGGATGTTAATGTGGAGGTTAGTGACCCTCTAATGTGATTTGGACAGGATTGAGAGTCCCGGTGTTAGTGGTGTGGCCCGGGAAGGCCTATGGCACGCGTATCGAGGCGCTCGGTTAAACGGTCTGTGAGTGGACATTGGTTTTATAAATTCGATGCATGCATAACTGTTTCATGATTGTTATAATTGTGATTATATGATTTATTTTGGATATCAGTGAATTTATATGTTTTCACGCATTTCGAGGCGATTTACGTGTTTGCACGTGAATCGAGGTTTCTGGATTTGCACTGATTTCCATAAATATGGATGGATATGATTTCATGAAAAGGTTACGGATTTGATAAAGTAAAATCAGGCCAGTGGTCCAGTTGACTTATGAAATCGGGCCAGGGGCCCAGTTAACTTATATATGTGATTGCGGGTCGGGGACCCTAAAATGGAATTGAATAAACTATTTCGGATTTGATTCAACTATTTGGACTTATGACGGTTTTATGGAAATTCGGGGCAGGGCCCTTGTGATATTTTGGTAATGAATAATAGAATGTGTTCCATAAACCATCTCGATATGAGGATATTTATATCCTGGTCTCCTCCAAGTGTCGGGGACACTGGAGAAGTCACGGTGCATTTCCTGCGAGGGCTCATTGTACGGAGCTACCAGACCGTATAGTGATCCAGGAGCAGGATTGCTAGACGTCATGGACGTCAGACATCGGGGATGTCAGAGATATGGACCCGGTGAGACCCCGGGCAGCTTAATACCGTGAGATATGACGTCTGGAACGTCAAGCGTCTAGGACGCTAGGCATCGGGGATGCCGGAGATGGAAAAATAATAAATGAATATTACTGGATTGACGAAATAACTCTTGGATTGACTTTTGGAATTTGAAACTATGCTTTGGTTTCCGGGTTAAGGCCTTAATGGTTATTTCTAAACAAATATGTGATTATTGGTTTTTGGTGCATGCATATGATTTTACTGAGGGGCATAAATGTCTTATAAATGTTTTAAATAGACTTGTTTATTTTCGTCCACTCACAGCTTTTGTTTTTAATGCCCTTCAGGTTGATTCCGGATGCGACTGCAGCAGAAACTTGAGCATCGCACACATTCTATGGTAATCCCGGGGGGATTGGGATGGGTCGTGTCACCTAGACCAAAAACCATGTTGACACCTTCCCCAAAGACCGCCGCACGCGCCCTCACACGCCGCCCAAAGTGGCTGCGCGTGGCCCTCACGCGCCTGCTACAGTGTCACCGTCTTCCTCGCGTCGACCCGGTGCAGCACAGTGCCTGCAAATTGAACCGGCGTCAGCGGTCCTCCGCCGTACCTGCACCAAATCGATCCCTCTCTTCACCCACTGCTTCGTCCCGTCCTAAGGAACTCATCCCCCTCACTTAAACTCCTCGTCTCAGGCTCTAACCCGTCGACTCAAGCTCAACCAGAAACCCGAACACCTGTCCTGTTTCCTTCTCCAGCCACCCACATCTTCCCCCGTCCCGGTGGCTACCCAAAACTCTTCCTAGAACTGTCCTAAACCTCACCCAACTCACCAAGACCGTCGAATCTACCCCAAACTTCACGACTTTCGATCTGAACATCGCCGGAAAAATAGAGCACACAAGGTACTCTCCGTCGTCTAGACTCCGTCGTGCACTCCTCCACCACGGCTGCATAACTAGAAGAACCCTAGGACCCTACTAAGTCCCCTAGAACTCACTAGACTCCTCGATTCAACCCCTAACGCCACGACTCTCGACTTGAAACTCGACGGCAAAACAGAGTATCGAAAGGGAAAATAAGAAATTACCTGCCTCCTGTCGCCGTCGTGAGCTCAGCCGTGAGGCAGTAGCTCCTCCCGTCCACCTCCAGCCTCTGGACACCTCCTCTGGCCTCAATTGATCGATCACGGCCGCAACACCACCCACAAACACTCACTTCCTCCCTGTTTTCCTTCCTGTTTTCATGTGGCTCCCAACTCCCTCACACACCGCCACCGTACCTCACAACCTCCTCTTTGTCTCCCTCTTGACCTCCGATCACTCACTCCCTCACCAATTCACACAACTCACACAAAACACCGTCCAATTTCTCTCAATTCTCTCCCTCTGGTTCTGTCTGGGTCGAAGAACACACACGAACACACACTGCACGATTTAATCCCAAATAATTGGGACCGTGCACACAATCCTGGAACCAACCAGAACCCCTACACGTGTCACCAATCCCTCAACTCCTCTCCCAAGTGGCTCAATCTCAGCCCTCCATCTATCCCTCTCTGTTGCACAAATCCCAGAGCACAAAAGACCAAAATGCCCTTCCTTTTTCACCAAAATTACAACTTTGCCACTACCTTTCTAGACCCGTAACTCACACCTCGTAAGTCCGATGAATACGTGCTGCCTGTCATCAAACTCAGGACGATGAGATCTATCTAACCATCCTAGGTCAACACAACAAAACCCGTTCAAACGAAAAGTCAACTTTTCCCCCTAAAGTTAACCAAATTACGGTTATGCCCTCAACCTTCCGAACATCATAACTTCCCCTCGGATGTCAGAATCGGGCGTGCCACCAGCCTACGGGTTCATGACGTCCCGAACTACGTCCTGGTCACCAGTCAAAGTCCTTTTGACCACCCGAACTAAAAGTCAACTTTTTACCCAAACTAGCGGCAAAATCGTCATTCTAAGCTAATGACCTTATCGGGACCAACTAACCCCCGATTAAGCTCACTAATCCCTACTGAATCACGGTCTTAACCCTAATCTCTGGGACAGGTCGTTACATCTATACAGTGCAGTACCAAAGATAAATATCGAAATCCATTATACATATACATGACTCAAAATCGTGCATAAACAACCAAACGGGTCTCATGCCCAAACATCGTAATACGTGCCATAAATCATACTCAGGATAAATAGATACTTTTACTTGAATCACATATAGATATAATAGAAAGTAAAACAGTTATGCATGCCGAGGTTTAGTGAAATCAAAGGCCCACTCACAGTACAATCCTGCTGCAATCCCGAGCGTAACGCCCCGTCCAAGTGTTAAAGTACGATTCCTGTCATGTCCAAAGCATATGTAAAGGTCACTTTAAGTCCCTACTAAACAACTAAGAAACCCTAGACTGAAACCAGCCCAGGAAAGCAGTCCGAACCAGCTTCCCAAGGCTTCAAACCCTAATTTGACCAACCTAATGATCTCCGATTGACACGAAACCACCGCCATTGGATTCGTATCGTCGAAACCTTGAAAATGGTCCTGGTCCCACACAAAACACTGCTCACACGCGCCCCCACGCGCTGGTCAACTCTCTGGTCAACTGTGCTACAATAATGCTGACGTCAGTATGACGTCACTGCTGACGTCAGCATGACGTCACTACTGACGTCAGCATGACGTCACTACTGACGTCAGCATGACGTCATCACTGACAGTGTCAGAGGACACGTGTCACCAGTCCATTGGTCCCTGGTCTGACTGTTTTCCTGACATGATGACGTCATCATGACGTCACTGCTGACGTCAGCATGATGATGTCATCAGCTACAGTAACGGGGTCTGAGAACCGGTTCAACCCGATTAGTTCTCATCAACCCGACCACCGTTTCTGGCGGGATTTGTTCCTATGAACTCGTCACAACACGAAACCATCGCCATTGGATTCGTATCGTCGAAACCTTGAAAATGGTCCTGGTCCCACATAAAACACTGCTCACACGCGCCCCCACGCGCTGGTCAACTCTCTGGTCAACTGTGCTACAGTAATGCTGACGTCAGCATGACGTCATCACTAACAGTGTCAGAGGACACGTGTCAGCAGTCCATTGGTCCCTGGTCTGACTGTTTTCTGACATGATGACGTCATCATGACGTCACTGCTGACGTCAGCATGATGATGTCATCAGCTATAGTAACCGGTTCTGAGAACCGGTTCAACCCGATCAGTTCTCATCAACCCGACCACCGTTTCTAGTGGGATTTGTTCCTATGAACTTGTCACAACATGCTCTATGGTTCTGTGAAATCAAAATGAGACTTTAGGTTGAAGAAACCACCTGAAAATCGACGGGAAGACTGGCTGCCGGCTCTGGTCGTCTTCTCCGGCGAGTCGTCAAGCTTCCAGCCACGAGTCTTGGCCCAAAATAGTCGTCTAGGTCCCCTAAGTATGTCTCAAAAGCAACCAAACAATTTTAACGTAAAAAATGAACGGTTCGAGACAGGGAAGGAAATCAGGGTCTCACGAGTTTCACAGCTTACCGCAGCCGTGTCGCCGCCGTGGCCCATCCAGTCAAGGTCTGAGTCGTCCTAAGGTTGTAGTTAACCTAACCCTAGGTTAGTTCGAGTCCAGGGGTGAAGGTTTGGACGGTTTGGACGGTTTTGGGCTGTTCGGGTTCCTTCTCGGGTCTGGGGGGTTTCTGGGTTGCGCCGCCGTCCGTGGTGGTGGTGGCCGTGTCTGGTGAAGGTGGTGGATGGTCTGGTGGTGTCCGATGTGTGGGTTGAGGCTGAGAGGTGGTGGAGTGTTTATGTAACGACCCGTCCCAAATTCCATGATTTGATTAGTGACTAATCACGATTAGTGAGACTAATCGGTGATTAGTAGAGCAAAATCGGACGCACGATGCGAAATGACCGTTTTGCCCCTGATGGTGGTAAAACGTTGACTTTTTAATCGGGCGGTCAAATGGACTTTGACCGATGACCGTGACGTAGTTCGTGACGTCACGAGTTCATAGACAGGTGGCACGTTCAATTCCGACGTTCGAGGAAGAAGTTATGACGTTCGGAAGTTTAGGGGCATTTTGGTAATTTGGGTGAATAGGAGGTCAAAAGTTGACTTTTTGACCGGGAGGTCTGATGGCCGAGGGCCGAAGACCGTTACGTAGATAAGGACGATACGAATCCATAGGCAGGCGGCACACTGAAATCGGACTTCAAACGGGAGAGTTATGGGTCACGGAAGTTCGATTTCACTATGCACGAACTTCGAGACGGGGACGTTTCAGCGAAATCTGATTGGGTGGATATTTTGGTGGGCCCCATGGATGAGTGACAAGTGTCACTCATCCCATTGCTTTGATCCCCCAAAATGTGGATCTAAATAATTAAATATTATTATTTTAATTATTTTATAATTAAACCTAACAACCATTAATCCTAACCATCCATTTCAATTCTAACTTTAAATCCACACCCTTCACCCCTCATTCTCTCATCTGATTTCATCCCCTTCATTCTTCTTCACACACACCCGAAACCCCATAACCCAAAATCCTCCATTTTCTTCATTTTCTTCAAAAACCAAAACACACAATCACACTTCACCATTCATCACCTGTATGAGCTGGGAATGACCGTGGGGGAAGGGTGAAGGGCTGAGGACGGAAAGGGTGGACGGTGGCCCACGGTGGAGGACACGGCGGAGGAGAACCCGTGAGGTAAGAAAATTTCAAAAATTCGAAATTGGGTTTTAATGGTTTTTACTTGATTCCATTAATTGGGTGAGGTTCCTAGGACTCCCAGGAGATGAATGGGATTGGTTTCGAGGCATTAGACGGCCTGGAACAGCCGTGAACGGCGGGAGAAGTCACGGCCGCCATGGCCAAGCTCGAAGGTATGGTTTTTGATGTTTTCCTTCCATTTTGATGTCATAGGACTGTAGGTTAGGATTAGAGGATGAAAATGGGACAAACGGGAAGCATTTTTGTGGTCGGACGGCGGAGAACCGGTCGGGTCAAGCCGCGGGTCACGGCGACCCGGTTGCAGACATTCGGGTCGACCCGCGAGGAGGCAGGGATGACTGATGACGTCATCCTGATGACGTCATCATGTCAGGGATGACGTCATCATGTCAGACTGACATGTCAGACAGTGGGCCAATGGGAGCGTGACACGTGTCACTATCAGGGGCTGTCAGTGATGACGTCATGCCGACGTCAGCGATGACGTCAGCAGGTACTGTAGCAGGCGCGTGAAGCCCACGCGCAGCCACTTCAGGCGGCACGTGAGGGCGCATGGCAGGGAATCTGGGGAAGGTTCCAACATACGAAATCATCTATTCGATGTAACGAACATTTTGGAACTGGTTTCGTGTCAATCAGACACCGTCTCGATATGTTTCGGGGCATCGGAAGGTTTAGGTTCGGGATTAAAAATAGTTGAAAATATGGGAAAATTACGGGGCTTTAGTGGGAGGTTAATTAAGTAGTTAGTAACCCTCTATTACGATTTGGACAGGTTTGGGAGTCCCGGTGACGGTGATTGGCTCGGGGAGCCGTATGGCACGCAAATCGAGGCGGCAGCTCGGACGGTCTGTGAGTGGACCTTGTTTTCTAATTGGTGCATGCATAAATGTCTATTATATGTTTTATTACTTGTTTGATGATGCCATGGGTGCATTTGTTGTGGTTACGTATAAGCACGTATTTCGAGGTTTCGGCCTTATACGGTGCTTATACGGGTCTGTATTTCTGTATTGATTTAATGAACTGGATTTGGATTTCAAAATGATAAACTCGGGTATGAGACCCATTTGGTTTTTTCTCGGGCATATGACCTCAGATATCAGGCACGGTGCCCAACTGATGTCCTATGTTCGGGTACGAGACCCAGTCACTTTACGGTTTTGATTTCAGGTCAGGGAACCTTAAATGGATTCCCAGGTTCATGACGGTTTATGGGAACCGGCATGAACCCTCGTTATGGTATCGTGGTTCATGACGGTTTATGGGAATCGGCATGAACCCTTGTTGGTTATTACGGTACATGACGGTTTATGGGAACCGGCATGTTACCTCGGTTATGTTATTACGGTACATGACGGTTTATGGGAACCGGCATGTTACCTGATTATGGATATTATGGATCATGACGGTTCAGGGGAACCGGTCATGAATGTTTATGTTATGTATATATATGTTCATCTACCTTCCTTTACTTCCATTATCTCCTCCGGGGAGGGTCGTTGGCCTGGGTGGACCCCGGAGTAGTCACGGAGCACCGACTGAGTGGAGTCACCCCCCAGTTGGGTTCCTTACTCTCAGGAAGGCTATGGTTACTATTACCTCGGGTAGGGTCAGTGATCTGCGGACATTGACCTTGACTTTGAGATGACTCGGATTGAGACCCGGGTAGCACGCGCGTAGCTTTGGATACCGTGACAGGATTGGTTGTGTGACTTATATATATATATGTATGTGATGGATATATGATATATGATATGTGGTGTGTACAAGTGTGCACAGGATTTGAGCAGTGGCTCGTGTACTTGGTTTCTTTATGGTTTGGGACCGAGTCCCTTATGGATTTGGGCAGTGGCCCGTATGGTCGTTTTCATTGTGGTCCTTTCGACCTTGGTTTATATCTGCTTTGGGCTTCGTCCCACATATGGTTTGTTTTGGATAAATGGTTTTCGAATGCATGCATGCTTTTTAGTGAAGGGTACAAATGTGTTCTCGTTAAAATGTTTTTTATAAATTCTTGTTTTGTCCACTCACAGTTTTTAAATGTTTTGACTGCCCTTCAGGTTGACATCGGATGTTGACTGTAGCAGAGACCGAGATATCACATACCTCCTCCGGATCCTGGCGTACTCTGATAGCCCGGGAGGGCAAAGGACGAGAATATCCCTTGTCTGACACTTCGTGTCAGACGGGAGCAGGGTCATCTCGCACTAATCCCGGGGGGATTGGGATGGGTCCTGTCAACGTGGTATCAGAGCGGGGTTGTCTCTATTCGAGCAACCGTGCAGCTCTTGGAGTATGTACATAGGTCGAGGATGTGATATCTCAATGGGCTACAGTTCGTGGTCAACCTGATGTTGAGATGCCGGTACGATAGTTAGTAGGATTGGCATGCCTTGGTTCGGCATTTGAGGCCGGGGTTGCCATAGTTCTGTCGTGGATGACAGTGTGGGACCCTACAAAGGGATTAACGTGTTCGTATTCTGGAGTGTGATCGTGAGACGGTTAGTTGGGATCGTCTTCACGATGTCGTAGGATCGGTTCCGACGACTGATTCGATGTTGTGACCATTAGATGGTCAGATTATGTTGAGTTAAATGGATTTACTGCAGTCGGAAGTTAGCAGCCGGATTCGAGGAATCTGAGTTGGATTGACGGTAGGATTGGATTGACGTCTTTATGATGTCCAGACCGCGGGGTCGGTCAGATCGTGGATTTTACTGCCTTATGCAGTTGGGTTCTGGGGAACTCTAGGTGTGATCGTGGAACCCTACCGTATGTGTATGGTTCGGAAATGTGAGTTGACGAGTGGTTTGACTTGGATGACTATTCAGATTTGGATTCGTTAGTCGGTCTAGTCATGTCAGCTTGTGTTGGGACTGCACTTCGCAGTCAGGGTTGTACGTATCGGTTAGACCTAGTAGTTGGGTTAGTCGGGTTACGACCGATAGAGTTTGATTTGGACAAGTTATCAAGGTTGGTACTTGTCGATGGAATCCGGAGCGGGGATACAGAGTAGGTTATACGAGCGGTTGATTCTGTTGGATGCGGAGTTTGTATATCGTGATTCCTGGTAGTTAGGTCTGCACGAGGTTGGGGCAGACGCTACTATCGATGGACGTAGTCGAGTCTTATCAGGTAGAGTAGACTCAGGTTACCGTGACGATTGTGACGATGGGATTTTCCGTCGTGACGATGATACGGGGTGCGTGAGTAACCCATATGTACGAGCAGTGATTCTGGATTCGACTCGGTTACGGCTGAGTGCGATCGCAGAATGAGTTGGGGACGTTCGGGGAGCGTTTCCTTTTCTCGTATAAGTTGTCAGGGTGATTGTACCCAGAGGCGTTGGGTACGAGGGAGGTAGAGTTTCTCCTATTCGAGCAGAGGTACGGGATCGTCGCTCGTTATGAGCGGAGATCCAGGGTTGTCAGTTTTGCAATAAAATAATAATTACGAAAGTTCGGGTCGTTACAAGCCGTCTTGAGCCTGTGGCCCAAACTATACCTTTCCGCCAACCCCTGAGCCGAAGCTTGCGGTTCCAAAATGACCCCTCCTCGCCTCGCCCGCAGGGGATTCCAATCCCTTCCCGACGGACGTTTCAAAGCCCAACAGCTGCCCCTAATGCCCAATTACTCTCTTCGCCTAAAAACCTCGTCCCTTCGGCCCACCGTAGGTCGATTTCGTCGTCCACTTGCTCCTTGGAGAAGTGTGCCGAAACCCAAAACTGCTGAATAGCCCAAGGATGAAGCCCAAATCCAAGTCCAAGTACAAGCCCAAGACCAAAGCCTTGATCTTAATGGGTTTCTCAAAGGGCAAAGGAGTAGGGCTGAGAAAGTCTTGGATGGTCAAGTTAATGCCAAGGCTAAAATCGTACTTTCAGACACCTCCAATAGTAAGCTCTTATCGTTTTTTTTCCCAAATAAAAAAAAAAATTACAAGAGAAAGCCTATCAGGCATCTAAGGTTTATAGTATCAAAATATACAGCAGTAGAAGCACAAGTCGTTCTAGTTTCATAGAGTTTTGTGCATACATTAATGACCTACCTATGTCATCTATAAAATTAAAATGATATTTTTCGACACCTCAAATGGTAAATTTAATAAATTATATACTAACTACTAATCAATAGTAATATGGCATATAAGTAAATTTCACGAGTGGAATATGACAGTTTAATTTTTGCTAACATGGTTTTAAAATGTAGGTACAAGTACAATGGTGGCAGCAATATGCTATGCATGGTTACTTGAGAACAGAGTAAGGAAGGAAAATAAGAGCAAAGGGACTAGAAAGGAGGAAGATTATGTGGTGGTTCTTGTGATGAATGTGAAGAGAGGGAGGATTGTTGGTTTCAGGCACCTCAGATGATCGCAGGGAAATGAAGCACGGAATAGCTTTGTGCAGAGAACCTGCGATGGGATTTCAGTGAGGTACACTTCCTTACTTTTACTTCTTAGCTGAAAAGGATTGGTTTAGGTTAGATTTAGGTTGTGTTTGCTTTGTATTGGACTTGAATTGAAAAAGAGGAAGAAAATTGATCACAGTGATGATACTGTTCTATTGAACTTTCTCAATGCACACAAGGTGTTCGTAGAAATGCATCAAACAGATTTCTGAGTGATCTTAGTGCTCTCACCATCTAGAGAGAGTCCCACACACATTGCATTGATTTCTTATATGATTACAAAACGTGTATAATCCTTTTACACTCACAAAATCATTAGAAGCCACATGGCATCATTCTACACGGTTTGCTCTCTTTTCTTGCTCACAAAGAAAGTCACACCTCACTTAAATCAGTTATAACAATCTGCCATGGTGGCACTCACACACTCTCTAGTGTCTAGGACATATGTCACCAATTAAGTAAGGCTTTAGATCAGGTGCAATGCACCATGATCAATCATGCTGCAGTAGCAGCTTACACACTAACACTCCCTCCTAAGCTGCTAACTATTGTAACCCCAAGCAAGGATCTTAGATAGTTAAATCTGACTTTAGGAAATGGCTTGGTGAAGATATCAGCTAGTTGTTCCTCAGACTTACAGTAGTTTAGCAGAATGTCACCATTTTGGATTGCTTCCCTAATGTAGTGGTACTTTCTGTTAATGTGTTTTGTCCTCTAATGAAACACAGGGTTTTTAGCCATTGCAATTGCTGACATATTGTCACACATTAGGGCTGTAGGACTTAGCTACTCTTCCCCAAAATCCTTTAGGACAAATCTCAGCCAAATGGCCTGAGTTGTAGCTTCTGCAGCAGCCACATATTTTGCTTCTGCAGTGGATAGAGCAATACTGCTCTGTTTGACAGAGGCCCAGGAAAATATGCCACTGCCAAAGGTGAATGCATACCCTGAGGTACTCCTGCTATCCTCTTCTGAACCTCCCCAGTCACTATCACAATAACCAATTAGAGTAGCAGTCTGCCCTTTCCTATATTCCAGCCCATAATCCAGTGTTCCCTGTATGTGCCTCAGCACCCTCTTGGCTGTTCCAAGATGTTTCTTGGTAGGATTATGCATGAATCTAGATAATAGACTAGATGCATACATAATTTCAGGTCTTGTTGCAGTTAAATACAACAAACTTCCTACCAATTGCCTGTAAACATGTTCATCAGCAGGCTCACTGCCATCCTCTTTCTGCAATCTCTCATTAGCTGCTAGGGGAACACTTACAGGTTTACAACCTTTCAAACCAAATTTCTCCAGTAGTGTAGAAGCATATTTCCTCTGATGAATATAGATTCCTGATTCAGCCTGCAGAATTCCCATACCTAAGAAATGGTGCAACAAACCTAAATTTTTCATCTCATATCTCCCCATCATTTCCTCCTTGAAATCCTGCATCATAGGCTCACTGTCACCTGTATAGATTATGTCATCTACATAGATGGATACTATCAAAGTTCCTTCATCCTGCTTGACCTTTTGGTACAAAGTTGCCTCACTTGCACTCCTTTGAAATCCACAAGACAGTAAGTAGGAATTGATCTCACCATACTAGGCCCTTGGAGCCTGTTTTAATCCATAAAGTGCTTTTTCCAACTTGTAGACCTTGTCCTCCTGTCCTTGTTTTTCAAAACTTTCAGGCTGGTCAACATAAACCTCTTCCTCAAGCACCCCATTTAGAAATGCTGATTTTACATCAAGCTGAAACAGTTTCCACTCCTTTTGTGCAGCTAGAGCAATCAAGGTTCTGATAGTATCTAACCTTGCAACAGGAGCAAAAGTCTCATTGAAATCAATCCCTGGTTTCTAAGCATACCCCTTTGCAACCAACCTAGCCTTGAACTTTTGAATTGAACCATCTAGATTCAATTTGGTTTTATAAACCCATTTAACACCAATCACTGTTTTATCTGTTGGTGTTTCAACCAGTTTCCAAGTGCCATTCTTTTCAATCATCTCTATTTCTGCTTGCATTGCCTTCTGCCATGCTAAGTCCTTTACTGCATCTTGGTAGCCTTCAGGTTCAATTATGGCTACATGACACCGTGCATAAATTTCATTCAAACTTCTCATCTTGACAGGAGTATTGCTAGCCTCTATATCAGTTTCATTTCCCTGGTTATCTTGAATGTCTTGCACCTGATCAGCTTCTGTTTGATCAGTTACAGTAGGAACAGCACCAGTTTCTTCAGAGTGGAGTGACACACTGAACTCTGAACTTGTCTTCCAGTCCCAAATGGCTTTTTCTTTGAAAGTCATTGTTCTAGAGACCACTATTTTCTTTGTTTCTAGGCAGTAAACCCTATAACCCTTCTCACAACTGCCATATCCCATGAAAATTCCTTTTGAGGCTGAGGAATCCAGTTTCTGCCTTAGCTGATTAGGAATGTGAAAATAACACACTGCCCCAAAAACTCTTAGATGATTCACCCCAGGTTTCCTTCCACTATACACTTCAAATGGTGTTTTCTTCTTGATAGCTTTAGTAGGACACCTGTTAAGTAAATAAACAGATGTGTTCACAGCTTCTTCCCAGAATTCATAGGGCATTTGCTTGTCATGAAGCATTGTTTTGGACATTTCAACAATTGTTCTGTTTTTCCTTTCAGCCACACCATTTTGTTGTGGACTATATGAAACAGTGAACTGTCTTTGTATTCCCAGCTCTTCACAGAAATCCAGAAACTCTTGAGACATGTATTCACCTCCTCTATCACTCCTTATCTTCTTAATCTTGCAATCAGTCTGAAGTTCAACCATGGATTTGAACTTCTTAAAGATATTGAAAACCCCAGATTTATGCCTGAGAAAATAGACCCAGCACATCCTTGAATAGTCATCTATGAAGGTTAGAAAGTACTTGTTTCCACTTTGAGTCTCAGTCTGCATAGGTCCATAGACATCAGTGTGAACAAGTTCAAGTAACCTAGTTGATCTCCAGGCTCCGCTCTTGTCAAAGCTCTCAACATGCTGCTTTCCAAAAATGCACCCTTCACAACAGTTCTCCTTCTTAGATAGATTAGGCAAACCAATCACCGTATCATCTTTAACCAAGGTACTCAAACTTGCATGGTTTAGATGCCCAAATCTCATGTACCATAACCAGGTGTCACCTTCTTCAATAGCAAGCTTTGCCACTGGTATGATTTGCTGGAAGGACAGTGGAAATCATATGTTCCCTGTCATAGCAACACATGCTATTTCTTGACTCTTATCATATATAGTGGCCTTACTTCCTTCAAACACCAGATTGTAGCCGTGTTCAACCATTTGTCCCACCCTCAACAAGTTTTCATCTAAGCCTGGTACCAGCATCACTTCTCTGATCATTTTGTCACCATTCTGAGTCTTGATAACCAAAGTACCCTTTCCCTTGGCCTCTACCAACTCCTCTGTGCCCATCTTCACTCTGCACTTCAGGGTTCTATCTAAATTTATCAAAACAGACTCATCAGAAGTCATGTGGTTACTGCAACCACTGTCAAGATACCAAGTATCTGCATTCTTTGTGGTTGTGGCAGAATGACAAGCATAAAATAGTGTCCCATCTTCCTCTGCATGTTGTGCAAGATTCACTTTCTCCTTGCTCCTGCAATCCTTGGCATAGTGTCCCATCTTATTGCACTTGAAGCATTTCCTGGTTTTAAACCAGCAGTTCCCATAATGCTTCCTGCTGCACACATTGCAAGTGGGTTTAGGGTCACTTCCATTTCTATTTTCTTCTCTAGGTTGACCACAGGGGCCATTTCTAACATGTTGATCAGACTTCCTGATCCAAGGTTTAGTGCCACCTTTAGAACAGAATTTAGGCTTGTTTGAACTGGAGGAAGCTCTTAGATGCATGCTAGAGAAAGCCTTTTCCACAGTATTTTCATAATGAAGTTCTAGCCTCTGATCATAGGTTTTTATAGAAGCAATTAGCTCCTGTACATTAACCTCATCTAAATCTTTAGTTTCTTCTAGAATCGACACTATTGGATCATAGGGTTTGGTTAAGCTAATGAGAATTTTCTGTCCCATTCTAGCTTCTTTTATATCTTCTCCATAAGTCCTCATCTGATCCACAATCATATACAATCTAGATAGGTATGTACTTAGTGATTCATCATCTTTCGTTCTCATATATTCAAAATCCCTTCTTAAACCTTGAAGTTTAACTGATCTAACCTTTTGATCTCCACGGAATTCCCTCTTTAGTAGATCCCAAGCAGCCTTGGAGCTTTCTTCATTTGCAATTCTAGAAAAAATGGAATCAACAACTGAGTTTTGGATAAAACCTAGTGCCCTGGCATCTCTGATCAGATCAGCCCTTGTAGGCACCACCATTGCTCCCTCACCACCTTCTGGATCTGTGTTTATACCTCTGTTGACTAACTCCCACAGATCTTGTGCTCGTAGTCGAGTCCTCATCTTGATACTCCAAAACTCATAATTGTTTCCATCAAAGATAGGAGCCCTTAGCTCATTTGTTCCAGCTCCAGCCATTTCAGTTTCAGCAACAACTGGAGTTTAACACACAGTCTCCGATCACGTCCTAGCACTCAGATCATAAACCTGAATGCTCTGATACCATGTTGGTTTCAAGCACCTCAGATGATCGCAGGGAAAGGAAGCACGGAATAGCTTTGTGCAGAGAACCTGCGATGGGATTTCAGTGAGGTACACTTCCTTACTTTTACTTCTTAGCTGAAAATGATTGGTTTAGGTTAGATTTAGGTTGTGTTTGCTTTGTATTGGATTTGAATTGAAAAAGAGGAAGAAAATTGATCACAGTGTTGATACTGTTCTATTGAACTTTCTCAATGCACACAAGGTGTTCGTAAAAATGCATCAAACAGATTTCTGAGTGATCTTAATGCTCTCACCATCTAGAGAGAGTCCCATACACATTGCATTGATTTCTTATATGATTACAAAACGTGTATAATCCTTTTACACTCACAAAATCATTAGAAGCCACATGGCATCATTCTACACGGTTTGCTCACTTTTCTTGCTCACAAAGAAACTCACACCTCACTTAAATCAGTTATAACAATCTGCCATGGTGGCACTCACACACTCTCTAGTGTCTAGGACAGATGTCACCAATTAAGTAAGGCTTTAGATCAGGTGCAATGCACCATGATCAATCCTGCTGCAGTAGAAGCTTACACACTAACAAGGATGTGGACGCAAAGAGAAGCCGCTTGGCTGTTTTACCACGTTGGCCTTGATGCCACTTCATTGCTCTTTGCTGATGAGGTTATACTACATCAATTTCTATATACATAATACAACAACCTAGTTGGTAGCAATATAAGTATTTCGCATAATCTTTCGTAAATTTTCTGATGAAGTTCAGTGTCAGGTGGATTTGGAGAGCCTAATGATGGCCGGAAAGTTAAACATCCTTGTCGTCGGGCAAGATGTTCTGACGAATAATGGAGAGGTAGTTGATACACAGATGTGCTTTAAACTTCGAATTGCAAGAACTAAATTGTTATTTTGTAAATCTGTTTTAGGTTGGATCTCAGTGCACCATTCTAACAGATAATTACTGTGAAGATGCTTATGATCTACTCGAAAACTCTTTGCTCAAGAAACTTTTGGTAAATTGCATAAACTCTCAAACATTTTTAATATTTAAGCTTGGTCGATTACGATTTTGAGTGACATCCTAGGTTATTGCAGCTTGCAGACATATTGCTTGATGTAACAACCCGTACCTTCGGGAAGGGTAAAAATGTAATTTTGTGAAGTTTTGTAAAAAGGACGATTTTGCCCTTGTGAACAGTAGGCTAAAAGTTGACTTTTTGTATTATCGATTAGATGAGTGTTGGGCCTTGACCGTGACGTAGTTTAGGACGTCACGAGTCCGTAGACAGGTGGCAGGTTCGATTCGGACAACCGGAGGAAAAGTTATGATGTACGGAAGGTTGAAGGTGTTACCGTAATTTTGATAAAATGAGGAAAATGTTGACTTTTTTAAGGACTTGTGATTTTCACGTAGACCGAGGACCGTTGGATAGGTCTCGACATCCTGAGTTCAACGACAGGCGGCACGCTGTCATCGGACGTCGGACGGAAAAGATACGGGTCTGGAAAGTCTGAGGGTAAAATGGTAATCTGTGCAAGAGGGGTATTTTGGTCATTTTCCCTCAGCCCAATCAGATAAGGGCAAGTGGCAGAGATTTTTTTGGGCTGGCCTATGGATTGTGGACACGTGCAGGGGCTGGATTGTTCCCTAAGGTTCTAAAGTGTGCACGGCCACACTTGGTTCATTTTTGAACCGTGCATCCTTTGAACACACAGAAACAGAGAGAAGAAAATTGAAGAAGATTGATCGATCTGGGTGCAAGAGAGAGTGAAGAGTCAGTTGAGAGAGGGACGGTGAAGCAAGACGGAGCTGGTGATCACGGTTTGGGACTGAAACCGTACACGGAGGCGACGCGGTGGACGGCTGGAGTTTTGGAGGAAACAGAGACGGCGGTGGATTGAGGTGGTTGATGTGCCGTGTGGTGGATCGATTCAAGCCACTAGGAGACTCAGGAGGCTACGGGGAGTCCTACGAGCTCCGTGGTAGGTGACGGTTCTCACGGCGGCGCCGGAATCGAAGGGTAACTTCTTTTGCTCTGTTTTCCCGTAGATTTTAATTTCAAAAGTCGTGAAGGTAGGGTGAGAATCGAGGGGATTGGTGAGTGCAGTAGTGTTAAGGGAGGTTCTAGGAACGGTATGGAACGGTCGCCGTGACGGAGGCGTACACGGCGGAGCCCAGTCGACGGAGAGTACTCTGTACTCTGTTTAGCCGTGAATTTCAAATGCAAAGTCGTGGACTTGGGCGTAGAGTCGAGGGATAAGGAGGTTAGGGTGAAGTTCAGGAGGGTCTTAGGCGTCGTTTAAGATGAACGCCGTGACCGAGGAGGACCTGGGCGGCCGACGGTCAAAACAGGAGCTATAGGCCGTCTGTTTCGAGGCCGTGAACGGCGGGTTTCCGGCCGTGATTCTTCGAGGTTAGGACTTGGATAGGTTTCTTAGGACGGGACGAAGAGGATAGGATTGGTTTGGATTGAAATGGTGATCGGAATACAGAGAACCGTTCACGCCGGTTCAACTGTGTTGAACCGGGTGACTCGAGGAAGGAGACGCTACTGTAGCTGGCACGTGAGGCCCACGCGCAGCCACTTTGGGCGGCGCGTGGAGGCGCGTGGGGAAGAATCCGGCCAAGTTTCCAACATGAGTTTAGTCCTAAATGTTCTAAGGAATCCAATGGTATAGTTTTCGGGTTAATCGGACGGTGTTACGGGATGGTTCGGGAATCCGTACGGTTTAGGGTTTAGGATTAAAATAGTATTAAATTCCCGAAAAATTGGGGATAACAGGAAAGGTATCCTTGATGTAATTGTGACCCTATTTGGTATCTATTGACAGGACGGGAGACACCAGAGACAGTCGAGGAGCGCACGGGGCGCGAGTGACTTGTTCTGATCTGTGAGTGGACTCTTTCCTATTTCCGAGCATGTCCAACTATTTTTATCAATGTTTTATGATCTTATGTGTGTGTTTTTATGTTTTAATGATGATTATACGTGATTGAGATGTTTGCACGTTTTTCGAGACATTTCTGGGATTTTACACGCTTTTCGAGAAAAATCTGGTTTTCGTATTTTGATACCATATTTGAGGATTTTAACCTATAACTGTTTTCTGACGACGATAAATGAATTATGAAATATGTTTTGTGATTACATGTGGTTTTTGGTATAATAATGGATTTCCGGATTCGGGTTCGGAATGTCAGTTCTGAACGCCGGAAGGGCTTCAAACCAGGGATTTCGAATTCGAGTTTGGCGATAGATTTCGGAATGGTTTTACACTGATATGGATTGGATTTGCTGGATCTGGATATTGGGTTTAAAGACCCGGATTGATATTGATGGGGGACGGGCCCGGATTGAGTTTAAAGACTCGGATATTACGATATTACCCCCATAGGCCTATTGAGTTTAAAGACTCGGAGTTATATTTGAGGCCTGGTTGAGTTTAAAGACTCGGATAGGTCCAGCAGGTTTGATCAGAATTGGTGGTTTGATGTGCATGCTCTGGTTTTGATATCCATTTTATAGTGTATCTGTTTCTTATGATGTTTTATAGTGTTTCTGTTTCTTATGATGTCCCATATTATGGATTTTCTATTATTTCGTCGGACATGCCTGTTTCCACAACGGAGGGAACATCTTATTATTTTTCCTTAACTCTGATTTGACGAGAAGCTGTTTTGAAACTACCATTTTTCCCGGTCCACTCACACTTTCTGTTTTTTTTTTTAAATTTCCCTCCAGGTCGTGGTGATAGCGCTGGGGTGAACGTTGAGGCAGATATTGAGGCATAGAGCTTCCGACGTTCTTCCGTTGCAGACTTAGACTTGTAGGACTTTTGGTGCCCATTTTGAAGAACTATGCTCTGCTTACTGTTGTATATATTTACTCCTTCGTCTGATAGTTATGCTTATAGTTGTATTAAGGTTATTTTTGGTACTGTAAGTGTGATTGTCAGACGGGAGCAGGGTTCATCCTGGGTATCGAGGTGATATTCGGGACGGGTCCTGACACTTGACACTCAAAAATTGAAAACATCTACTCAATTGTTGATCACAAGAGACATGACAAGAGATGCAGAGGCAATCCAGTTGCTTCTAGTTGGCTTACCCTCTAATTACCGAAATTCCCTTTTCGATCAACGTGCGAAAAGCTTTTTAGTTTTTCTTTCTGCTTCTACAATGAAAATGTTGTGATATCTAGCTTGTTTTGGTTGTATATCAGAGACACAAGATCAACGAGATGATGCCTTTCTTGAAGCTTTGAGGAAAAGTTATGGGAAGTCACCGAATGGAAGTAAGTTGCTGCAATGTTCTTATTTCTCAATATGATTATGATCCATGAAAGCCTTCAACTTCTTCTACTTGTTTCAGGTGTTGGTGACACCAGAGAAGATGTGGAGCAGAAGGTAACAGAGAGGAAATCAACCTCCATTTCGCGCCATGAAATCGTTGTCCTCCAAAATTCAGACAATAACAACTCCAATGATGCAAGAAGTGCAAAAAAGGTTTCGCCAAAATCAGGTCAGACTCCATTGACAGTACATTTACTAATATTTATAAAATGCCACTTGAAGTTCTCTTTCTAACCCTAAAGATTTGGCATGATCTTTTTGCCCTTGTAGCTAAACCAAGTTCTGCAGCTGCCAAAGCTCCCTCACCTAAACCTGCAAAGGCAGCATCAGATCCCAACCGCGGAAAGAACACGTTCTTCCTCGCTAAGTGGTTTGGTTTTGGACCAAAATGAGTGCCAATGTGTTCCATTTTATTCATTATTGTACATTCGTATGGAAGAACATTTGACGACATTATTTTTTTTTATCAAAAGCATTACAGCAGAAGACAGCAGCACACTAAGCCACAAGGACTGAGTGAGGGCAGGGTAATACATAGCGAGAGAGCACGTGCACTAGGGAAGATGGAGGGTGGTCAACCCAAACCTCCCTGCACACCAATCGTTGTGCATGAGCAGGAAAGGCATCAACTGCCGAATTCGCAGTACGTGGAGCCCAAACAAACTCCACAGCATCAAACTCCCTCCTGAGGGACTTAACCCAAGAGAGGATAGGGTAAAGCTCCCACTTCCCCCTTTGCAGAGACCCCCTGGCTGCATTGACAAGCTCCAACGAGTCCGACTCGAAAATCACCCTCCTATATCCTTCGCGCACAACCAGCTCAGTCCCGTCCAATAAAGCCCATGCTTCAGCTTCAATAGCAGATCCAGCCACCCTAGTCGTACAAGACCCTGCTAGGAATGCCCCAACATCATTTCTGGCCACAACACCCGCGATTTTGATTCCGGAAAACTGTATGTTCTTGGAAGAGGAAGATTTGAACTTACCAAACATAATTTTGTAAAATGTGTTTGCATTGCATTATTAGTTTTGTCTCAAACTTAATTGTTGGAGTTTCTGGAAATTCATTCGTGTGTTATGGTAACCTCAGTTTAATTTTGCTATTATACAACAGAGTTTGAAGATGTCATTTAGAATATACGAACTGTTAATTCTTTGTTTTGGGTGTTTTTTTACTCCATTGTGTTCCTCCACAGCAACTACTTGCCGAAGATGTGAGGTAAAAGTGGACGTTGATGTTGACTTCACTGCATTATGAGTTAAAATGTCCAGTAAAAAAGTAAGAATTTATATTGTGTCACTGTAGAAAAAAAAAGCAATGTAATGATATGTTCTTACATTAAAAAGGCAAGAAATTCATTATGATCGTCAATAAAAGGAACAATATCTAAAGAAAGCAAAACATCTTTGTTGGCAGTCAAAATAGAACAACCTACAAGGACTCCAATCAAATCATTTTTCCCTTACTTTTATCTGTCTTTCCCTTGGTTCTAAATTTTTTTCGTTCCCTTTTTCTTTTTCATTTTTTCTAATGGGAATTGAAAGTAATTATTAGGTACTACTTTAGTACTATACTAGGATCATGTAATATATATATACATATATATATATATAAATAAAGTAGTGTGGGGGTATATTATATTAAATAAAAATATATTAATATTAATGTATTGCACAATTATAATAAGAATAATGATATTTGAAAACGTTTAATTTATATATTATTTGACTCACCTGATGTAATCCTTATAAAAAATGAAAATATTATTTTTCATATAAATATTGACAGTCAAATTTATAGAAATATCGATGGATATTTCGATATCAAACTCTATATCATTCACACTCAATAAAAAAAATATTGGAAATTTAGTAAAATTTTTAAAATTTTCAATGAAATTTTGGGGAAAATTTAAGCACCTAATACAAATATCATGGAAATTATGGGAAGATTTTATGATAAAAATGATTTTAGTTCGTCGGACATTAATTCTAGTATTTAGAGCACGTAATACATGAAATAGATTACAAGGTATTAGAACTATGATTCATACTTAATAGTCTTACCTCAGAGTCAGACTTCAATATTTTTTTTCTTCCTCCGTATTTTTATGTCAAAACTTTTCGATACGTGTATATCCACTGAAATATCACAAATATTTTTTCTTTACATTTTTATGTAGAGATTCAAAATACGGATGTATCGACGAATAAATGAAATGCTGCATGAACAAACGAAATGATGCATGAATTTTCTTCTCCCCATTTTCATCCATGGCCTTTACTTAAATTTTGTTTTTTGTGTTACTTCTTTTTGTGAGAAAATGAAATGGTGCATTAATGATGACATCAGTTGTGTAAAAAACATAGCAGATCAAGCAGACTCAAATTTACCGATCATGGTTGAGTTCTAAGGATTTGGCTTTGGGTGAATAAAACATAGCAGATCAAGCATTTTCAAACAATAAAAGCTTTATAATATCAGCTATTTTGCATATGGGGAAAAAAATATATGGACTATACCGTTAAATCAGAACCCAGATCAGTACATGTACATGTAAAAAGGGAATATGAGGAAAAAATTGGAGTTATATATTCATGTGTGGTGCACACATGGGAAGTCTTGCAATTAGTGATTCAATCATCACCAACAACCCCCATCTCCTCTGTCACATGTTTCAACATTTTATGCCACAGATATTCAGCAACCTTTTGGACAATTTGTCCACATTTCTTTATATATTTATAAACTTTGGAGACACCACATACATGTTGGTAGAAGGAGGAAGAAAAAAGGTTTGAAAAACTTGCTCAATTATCAAGATCAGATCAAGAAAGAGGAAAGAGAATTTGTATAAAAATATGCCCCTAGATGTGGAAATTATTGAGCATGTATGTGATATACAATCTGTCTTTGTCCAATTATGCCCATTGCTCAAATCCCAGCTGTAACTAACCTCCAACCCCCCTCTCCCGGGCCCCATCTTGTCCTTCCTCAATCCAATCCCCACTTACTCACAATCCAATCTGCATCCTCAACAATCCATGATGTCCCCAATTCATTTGCCAGCCTCATTTTTCCGGTGCCCATCACGTGCTCAATGTATTTCCTCATTCAACTTTCCAGGCGTAAAGAAACAAGCAAAACTCGCAAGACCCAGAACTTGCATGGAGAGCTTCTGCTGACCCAGTGCTGGTCTGTGATGACAATGGTGTTGATGACAAGGAGGAGGAAAATGGCGGGGAGGAGGAGGATGTTCTGGAAAGTGGTGACAGAGATGTACCGGAAGGCAAAATTGGCTTAAAAATAAACAATGCATGCCTTAAACCAGGGCTAAATAGCCAGTCATGGACATCCCAATACACTTCAATTCTCAACTTGTTGATATGAATTGACTCATTACCTCTGAATTTCCATTGAAGATGCTTAACATGAACCACCAAATGCCCATCTACTCTAATCTCCAATTCTGGCTCAACCTCATTTGTGGAATTTCCTTCTGCTTTGTTCTTGCATTCAATTGAGATCTCATGAAGCCTGCCTCTCTCATAGAACTTGGCTTTTGTGGAGAACTTTTTCTTGCTAAAGATGTGTTCTTTTTTGGAAACCAGAGTGGGATCAATCAAAGCAGGCCTGAACCCTGTCTTCCTGTAAGCATCTTTTTTAAGATCACCAAGGAGCAACACAACTTCCTCTTCACAAACAACTGCTACATAATAATCTGACTTTGGTTCAGTCCCTCCATTGAATTTTGCTCCTTTGAGATCCCAGAAGATGTCAACTGCTTTCCCATCAACTACAAAGCGCTTGGAACCTTGCTTTCTCCAAAAGTACCATGGCTTGAGCTCAACTTTGCAGGTGTGCTGGCTTTCTCCATCTGGGCCTTCAACTGACACAGATAGACCATGGAGCATCAGATTCTTGCACCATGTGATTGTGATCAAGCGGCATTGATCTGCAATCTTGGCTTTATACACAGACATGTAAACACTATGGCCTGATCTGGTCACAGCTGAAGCATCATCACTCAGCTTCTCACCTGATGAAAAACAAGCAGGAATGCCAATATGATCCTGCATAGCTGCTGGATGATCAAAAACTGGATAATGGGCAAAACCCAGTTTGAAAAAACAAGACTTGGAAGAGGAGAAACAAGTTGGAGAAAGCTGGGTTGTGAATGGGGAATTTTTAACAAGGGGGTGGGGGGAGGGAGACAGAGATCTTAGTCACAAGATGTGTTGAGTCACAGATGCTGCCAGAGGTGTGTTTGGCAGCATTAATGGGATTAGAAAATTGATTTCCAAACTGGCGGATAGACTGGCATTGAGTGAGAGGCTAAGTGAGAGTGAGTGTAGAACCACCCTTTTTATATTCAATTTTCTGCACCATTTCTAACCCCTTACCTGGATTCTATTTTATTTGTTTCTTAATTATTTTTTGCTTCACTTTATTTCCATTGACAGGTGGTGGTAGATCTCATTATAGGCCTGAGTTGGGTAATTCTGGCTCATATTTTTTGGGCTTGGATCAGATTGGGTCGGGTTTATGTTGAATTTTGAAAAGCATCACATTGAATTGGGTGGGTTTACTTATATATATAAAAACTCAAATACTTTATTAGATCGAATTTTCATCGGGTTTTACCGATCGAATTTTTTGAATTACTTATAAAATAAAATAAATATTAACAAAATATTAAAAAAGAATTAATTATAAATTAGTCCAATTTTTAAGTCTAACTTATAAATTAGTCCATTTAACATATAAAATAGTCCAATTACTTTTTTTTTTTAATTTTTACTGTGTTCTTTTTATGATTTTGTTTTTTTAAAAAAAATTAAATACCATTTTATACTCATTTTTAAGATACGGATGAGAAACTGTCAAATTTTAAATATTATTATTTTATAATTATTTTTCAAAATTATTTAAATTAAGAGAATTCTAACTAAATTTTTCTTATTTTAATAATAATAATATATTATTATTATTATATTTTTTTTATCAGATAATACATTTTACTTTTGAAGAGTCGGAGAGTTATATGTACATTATTTCTCTTATTACTTTTCATAGGTAAATTAATAAGAATTTGTTATTTTATTTTCTTTTGAGTGGGGTATATTGAAAAAAATATACCTATTATGATACAATTAAAATTTCCATATATAGGTATCTTATTTATACATGAGAGTTAAGTAAGTAATATTATTTAATTTACCTGTTAAGTCTAGAATCAAATATTGATAGGTACATAAAGGACTTTATTACATGTATGATGAAACTATTATATGTAACATCGAATACGCATATAGCTGGAAGCAAGATTAACTATATAAATGACGAACTAAATAAATCGCGAGATCATACAAATAGATGATGAATAAATTGAATCTAATAAATCCACCCTTACAAAAAAAAATCTAACAAAAATACGAAACAATATTATCCAAGATCCCAAATGTCTAAAAAAAATATAATATGTAATAGCACACCTGTAATTGTTTAAAAAATAACGGACTAAAAAGAATGATGTAATTTGATAAATAATAAAAAAAACGTTATTTATTTGTTATCGTCTATTTATCATAGTGGATTAACTTATAAATTGAATCCAAAAATAGGAACAATTTATAATTATCCCTTAAAAAAAGATATTCGAGATTATACTACTTATTAGTTTAATGGTCATATTACAAATCTGTTTGTTAAAAAAACATATTATAATTTTGTCCTCAACTCGTAATTTCACTCTCCAGTCAAATTGTATCACTTTTACTCTCAAGTCTCAAGCTCAAACTTGGTTAATAATAGGTTTTATATATTAGAGTTTACGGGTCGGGTTTATAAAGTCAGACCGGGCTGTATTTTACCGGATTGAGTCTATCGGGTATATCGAATTTAAACACATAACTCAAGTTTGGCCCACCAAATTTTAGGCCCATACCGGATTAAGCTGAATTTTTGTCCACTGAGTCAAGCGGTCTCCACAAACTCATGGGCTTTGGGTCAAAATTCTCATTGTGAAGATTAGGTGGTGGTTTTACTTTGTAATGCGCTTAGATTACTTTGTTTCCATGTATGGTGGTCAAAAGCAGCAAGGCTAGCTGTTCACCATATTGGGGGAGAAGGTCTTTGGGGAGTAGCGTCTGATCATATTAAGGTGTGAAGGCCTTTGGGGAGTAGCGTCTGATCATATTCAGGTGATCGGACACATCAACTTCAATTTTTTTGAAACCTTAATTTGGGGAAAGATGTGCAGGTGAGGCAAAAGAAAGACCGGTCAAAACTACCCTAAACGTGAAGGGTGGAAGATGTAAGTTTTGAATGTGATTTGGTTTCCAATGTGGGTCTTGTTGATTGTTTATTATTTGAATTAGATGTTGATAAAGTTTTTTTTTTTAACTTTGTATATATTCAAAGGTGTGCGTAGGAACCGAATCTAGGTTTGGCGACAACTGCTGAGGAATCAAGTGGTTTGCAGCTGCTTGCTGCAGATCTGGTCTAGCTCCTCTCCTTGTAATGCAATAGGATGCTGGTCTTCTACCACATAACTAGAGATAAAGTGGAACAAATATTAAAGTTGTATGGGGAAATAACTGTATCTGGTGTGGTTCTGTCAACTTGATAATCCTGTTCATTCACCTTTAGTTTCATGTTTCCTTTTCATAGCAATGGCCAATGGGATTCTTCTACTTTTATCATCAACACACACTAATTTGTTCAATATTTAACTTTGATGAAGTCGACTTCTTGATATGTCTCGTTTAATACATCTAAAAGGAATTCGAAGTTAATTTTTTTGAAAATTACAGGAGAAATATCACATAAATTTAAGAGTATTCTTATTACCTGCAACATATACATGTTGACTTATTCGTTATTTTTTGATTGAATGTTTACTTACTTTTATTTATTTATTTTAAACGGAACAAGTTAGGACCTACATAGTTCGTTTTATAGAAGTAACTAATGATGAAAATATCGATATCAACAGAAATATCAACGGAAATATCGACAGTCAAATAAAAATAGTAAAATTTAGTCTAAAAGTTGAAATTTTTTAATGAAATATTTTGGGAAAAACTTAAGAACTCAATAATGATTATATAAGACTAATAAAAATTATAAATAATTTTGATATAATAATTATATGATATATAATATGATCTAATGATGACTAACGAAAAGCCTTAAACATAATATTTTATTTAGAGCACATATTAATTGATAATAATGACACACCCTGATCCGAAAAGTACACTAAGACGCCAAGATCGAGGTATGTTGGCCGACATATAGACAATGACGTCCAGATGATGAAAGCCAAAAAGATAAAACATTACGTTTTAGGAGGTCGTATGAAATGTAATTAGTGAAAACCAATTAGCATTTCACCACGACAACGGAAGTGTTAAGCATAATACACTAATGATGATCATACAATTCAAGTAACTACGTACCTGAGTTATCCCGATTTATATTGCGTCACTCTAACTATTGGTGTGAATGTCAAATTAGCTGTAGTAAACTCCTCGAAGCACGTGAAGTACCACTAGAACATGAGGGGTACAAAAAACATAACGGTGAGTGGCCCTAATAATTATTTCAATGTAAAATCATGAATTATAAAACATCATTTAACCCCTCAATTTTTCTAAACACTTATTAACGAAATACTTAATTTTCATGTCATATGAAAAATAATTAAAAAATAATCATAAAACACAATAAACATCCACAAGTACGACAAATCATGCATGGACCACTTTCTAATCTCATGAGTCACTCAAGGCATACGCTCATGCCAGGTTAGGTGTCTATAATACTCGTGTACCTCAACCACGTGAAAACATGGTGCTAAGCACCGGTAACCTCAAGCCCATAGAGCTCGGGGGCAAACTGGCGTTTTTTAACTAATATTACGAGTACCGCGAGTGAACAATCATGTAGAGGCTAGTCAGTGGCCACTCAAATAGGTGCTGAGATACCGACGACTCCTATGTGGTTCTATAATCACTATCTCAAATAACTGTCCCGGGATTATTATGCGCTTACCGCCATCAACAATAACTAAGCATGCTAATGCAATCTTTAAACAAAATAATCATGCTCGGGAATCATCAAGTAAAACCATGAACTAGCATGTTCGGAAAAAACATCAAGTAACATCGTGAACTAGTATAAAGAGGAAAACATCAAGTAAAATCATAAACTAGCATGCATCATAATCAAGTACGTAAATAAGCAAAGGTATAAAACAAGTAAATAAGGTCCACTCACAAACTAGTCAGGGATTCAAAATCATTCAATGTGTCAAGCCATGTAAGCCCAAGCTCGTCACAATCCATGATGATTCCAAATATCAAATGTCGCGGTGGTTCAAAAATTCTCAGTTTTCCGACAAGTCTTTTCGTCATCATTTCTCGAACAAAAACCACATGAAAACAGTTCAGAGAGTATTCTTTAATATGGCTAAGATAATAGTTTAGTTTAAGGAGGACGACTGTACCTCAATAAACTTCAAACACTATCGGATTGCAACCCAGTCTGAGTTGGGTCTATCTTGAATATCTGATCACTGTGGTTGTTAGTGGTGCAGATTGACAGGGTTAGCTTCGTCTCGTCAAGAAGAAGAGGTTGGTCGACTAATTTGAGTTGATGCCATTGGAGGTGACCAGTCAAGCTCTATTCTTGTTATTTTGCTCGAGAGTGAAAAACATTCAAGCAGGGAAGAGTGACAGGACCTGTCCCAATCCCCCTCGGGGACTACAGTGGGACGTGCCCTGCTCCCGTCTGACAATTATACTCATAATATCGAAAATACCTTTTATGGGTTTAAATATAGACATACATAGTACACTACCACATTGTCAGATAAGGGATAAGTATCTTTTATACATGATCGAGCATATATATATATATATATATATATATATATATATATATATATATATATGTCAGTACAATACATGTACTAAAACCTACCCCGTAGGGTGTCAAGTACGCAGCAGTACTGTCTAAGCCTCAGACTCGGTATTTGCCCCTATCTCCGTATCACGGCCTGAAGGGTCAATAAAACAGTCAAAATGTGAGTGGACAAAAAATAAATAAATTATAAACTCATTTTGCAAAATTAACAGTTTAACCCCCCGTTTTACAAACATGCATGCATTTAAGATAAATTGTATAAAAATAGTTCAAATCATACATACATACATATACATACATCTGGACACACACACACACACACACACACACACACACACACACACACACACACACACACACACACACACACACACACACACATACACATATCAGTGAAACACAATATACCCCATCCTCATACATCCGCGATGTCTATAACAAAACCAGTCACGATTTCCAATGTTATGCGTGCAACTCGGGGTCTAATCTTTGAGTACTTCCCTAGGATCCAACTCAACGATGCCCATGGTGATATCAACATAGGGTGCCTGTGTAATGACCCGTCCCAAATTTTTGGGATTAATTAAGATTAAACTGAAGATTAGTGAGGCTAATCATGGATTAGTCGAGGATCATCGAACGTTCAGGGTGAAATTACAATTTTGCCCCTAGACAAGGGCAAAAAGTTGACTTTTGATCGGGAGGTCCAGTGCACGAGGACAAGTGTCACTCATCTATTGATTCTCATTTTGCATACATGAATAACCCTTTCCCTTAACCCATTCGATCCAATCCGAAAACCCATCACCCCAACCCTCAACCATCTTCACATCTGTTGGAGAGAGAGACATAGTGAGAGTGAGGGACTGTGAGACGGTGGTAGGAGGACCAGCCATCATGGACGGTGGAGGAAACCGCGGGAGAAGGTAAACCCGTAACCCGTGAACTTTTGAATTTTGGATTTTAAGTTTTGAATGTTTGGGGCTGAATCTAAGGGTTGGGTTGTGTTTTTGGGACATGGACGAGTCACTGGGGATCGAAGTCGAGGGCTGAGGGCGGCGGAGCATCCCAAACGGGAAGTTGGAAACTGGGAAACTGTTCTTCAATTCCAGGTAAAATTGTAGTTTGTTTTTCCAGGTTTTGATCATATAGATCGATTAGGGTGGATTGGACAATCATACTGGAAGAAACGGCTTTAAAAATGGTGTTCGAAAATGAAAGAATAGACCGGGTCGGGTCTGTGGGTCTACGTAACCCGATTGCAGGAATCCTGGTCAACCCGGACAGAGGACAGGGATGATGATGTCATCATGTCAGTTGACACGTGTCAGATGTCAGATGTCAATGATGACGTCAGCATTGATTGCTAATGTTAGTGTTGACTTTTGACCAGCCACTTTAACCTGCGCATGGGGGCACATGGGCATTCATTTTGAGGTGGGCCATATCCATTTTATAGGTTTCTTCGATATGAATCCAATGGTGGTGGTTTCGAGTCGAACGGAGATCATTAGGTTAGTCAAATTGAGGTTTAAAGTTTATGGAAGCGTGTCGAGGACACATTGACTTTTCTAGGAATGTTGGGGGTACTTGATATGGACTTGTCTAGGTTGGTAGTAACCTTTGAGTATGTTTTGGACAGGTCTGGATGACCCGGAGAGGTCGGATTAGCTCGGAGAGGCTTATGACATGCGTATCAAGGTGCAGCTTGGACTGTCTGTGAGTGGACTTTGTTTTATGAATATGATACATGCATAAAAGTTTTATATGTTTTTATGAACATGTTTTGAGATTCCATGGGTGCACGCGATCTGAATATGAATTTTTTGGCATTTTCGGAGAAAAATGCGTTCTTACACGTAGTTCGAGATTTCTGTTTTATATGATGTTTGGGCTTCGGCCGAGTGTACTACATCTATGTGCTTGTGTTTTATGTGATTCCGAAGGTTTCACAGAGAGGCGTGAAACCGAGGAACTGATTTACGATTTTGGAGGATTTCACGGAGATACGTGAAATCGAGATTTGAGCATGAGTCCCAGTTGAACGATGTTTTGAAAGTGTTTTGAAAATATGAAAAGGGTTTTCAGATTTGGAAATTTCTTTCGGACATATGACCTAGCTGATTTGAGGTTTAACTTAGAGTATAGTCAAACGTGAGATAAGTCGGGCGGTGACCCAGTTATGAGTTTTACGAAAGACATTTCGGGCATGAGACCCAGTTGTGGATTTTATAGGATTCGAGGAATCCTGGGATATAAAGTGTTGTCGGACACTGGATTTTCGGGCTGTGACCCATTTGGTGTTATTCCGTGCTTGAGGCCCTATTGATGATGGTATTCGGGTGAGCCCCGGATGATACGACACTTTCATCAGGACTGTGGATGTGTTCCTTCTAGAGAGGTCACGATGCACTGCCTGTTGTAGCAGCCGTGGGAAGCAATGACCGAGGGAGGCTCGACTTCGGAGTGCTGATGTTATCTACTGAGATTGATCGGCGATGATGTGTTCGCGATGATCTAGAGACGGTCGCGGCGAGTGATGTGTTCACGGTGACATGCTAGGATTGTGAGCGGTCCTGAGCTATATGCACATGTGTTAGGATTAGAATCGTGACTGACATTGAGGATGGGATGTGTTCCCACGTGTTCTATGATTTGGGATGAGGCTTCGTTCTGGTTTTATTTGATTTGGTTTTGGGATGCAGCCCTGTATGATTCGGTTTTGGGTTGAGACCCTACTGAAGTAATGGCTTCGATTGAGAAGTATTTTTCATTGGGTTTTGATTTGGGAAGAAATACGTCTTTCTTCCGAGAAATTATTTGAAATAATTGTTTTATGATGCATGCATGCTTTTACGTGGCGGGTATAAATGTACTTTTCAATAAATGATTTTTAATAAACTGCTGTTTTGTCCACTCAAAGCTTTTATGGTTTTAATACCCTTCAGGTTGATAGTGGATGCGGGCTGTAACAGAGATCGAGACATCACATGCCACCGCCGATCCTAGCATACTCTGATGGACCCCGAGCGGGTGACGAGTTTATCCCTAGTCGGACACGCTGTGGTAGACGGGATCAGGCACGTCCCATGATAATTCAAGGGGATTGGGACCGGTCCTGTCAGCCTGCCCCGGATCTATCGCGTCAGGGATGATATCATAATCTCGTAATCCTAAACCTGAGCCTCTCCTCGGAGTCACTCATCACAGGCAGTGCACCGTGACTACTCAAGGATCCTCAACGTCTGGAGGAGACTAACCAACTAATCCAGGATGGTATATGTGGAACTGTAACCAAATCCAGTGAAAAATCGTATCAAAATCATTTATGTCTCAAATTAGATTAACACTGTTCAATTGGGCTTATGCCTGAGACATAATTCTCACAAATCCGTTCCACAAAAACCACCCGAAACTGTGTCCAGAACTTGTTTATAAATCCTGATTTATTTTTGTTCAAATCCAGTTGAAATGCATTATTTCCTTTCAATTTCCCATTGACTCTAGATCTAAGTCAAATCATTATTCCATCGGGTCTCAAGCCCAAAACCTCGCTTTCACGAAAATCCGTAAAATATTTCATACACTGATGATTACAATCCACATCATCATCGAATAACAATATCAAAACATTTCAACTTAAAGCATGTAATAAACCATTCAAAACAGTTATGCATGCATTTCAATTCTAAAAGAAACAATCCACTCACACTCGGTCCACGCTGGGTGCGAAACCTTAGCGTTATACATATCACTGAGCTAGTCCAAAGTCTCTAGGACTGTCCAAATCATGTCTAAGGTTCACTAATATGCTATACAAGCTCAAACACTAAACCTTCACAAAAGCCCGATATTGGAAATGCATCCTTGACACGTTTCCCGAGGCTAAAAACCTCTAAATGACCAACCAAACGGTCTTTGATCGACCTGAAACTACCACCATTGGATTCAGATCGTCAAAAATATGACCAGTTTCACCTAGAAATTCAGTCCCAAGTGCCCTCACGTCCCAGTCAAAGTTTGGTCAACGTTGGTCCACGGCAGTCAACGCTTGTCAACGGTTGACATCATACTGACGTCAGCTTGACAGGTCTGACACGTATCAGGTTTGAAAGCTGTTAGGTCTAACAACTGCCACGTGTCACTCTTTGATTTGTCCACGTGCCCTGTCATGTGCCCCTAACACCTCTGACACACTAACACGTGACACCACCCTATAGGTCCACGTGTTCTGACAGGGCTGACTGGACCTGCCACGTCAGCTGCCACATAGGCCTGACAGGTCTTGACAAGTTGCCAGGTGGCATCCCCCGATTGGTCCACATGGTCTGACAAGCTGACTATGTCTGACAGTTTGCCACGTGGCATCACCTAATTTGCCACGTGGACTGACATCTCTGATAGATGATGACATGGACTACCACGTCATCATCGTCAACCTCCAGCCAGGTTGACCTGGTTTTCTATAATAGGCCGATTTGACCAGCGACCCGACTCGGTCGTATCTCACTTATTCCTCAACTATTTTTCTTCCTATCTAATCGCAATGATCACGGGAAGGGATCTATGCACTTGAAATCATCTAAAGAGGTCTAGAAAGTACCTGTGGAGCTTGATTATTTTTTCAGGAAATTTCCAACTCAATTTCTAGGCAGTTCCAGCCACCCCAATCTCTCCTTTTGGTTCCTCTGTGATCGTACAACCCCTAGGAATCATTTTTTATCATCAAAACCGTCTAATATGCCATAAATCTCAAACTTCGAATTTGAACCTAAACAACTTACCTTTCGTATTTTCGGCCACTGTGCACGGATGTCCAAGCCGTTGTCAGCGTCTGCTTTATCTTGTCTCACTCTCTCAGTCCCTCTTTCACTCAAACAGCCGAGGATGATGGAATGGTGAGGTTTGGGTGGGGTTTCGAGTGTAATGGAAAAACAAAGGTATGAAGATGATACATGAACCTAAATGTTTGGGGGGGGGGGGGGGGGGGGGGGGGGGGGGCTGGGCTAATTAGATGAGTGACACTTGTCACTCATTAATTAGTCTAACTCAGATATTTTGACCAATCTGAAGATGCAAACTGTATACTTACTCGTAATGCTTGAATAGTATCAGATTTCTTCTGTGACCCATAACTTTCCCGTCAGATGTCCGATTTTGACGTGCCGCCTATCTACGGATTCGTAACATCTCGATCTATCGTAATGGAACTTGTAAAAGGCCAATTATTCTGGTCAAAAGTTATCATTTTCCAACTAGTCTCATGGGTCAAAAGTTATCATTTTTCACATACAGGAACTTGTCAATTTCAAAATTTGAATTTAATTAATAAGTCTGGGGCGTTACATTCTACCCACCTTACAGAAAATTTGTCCCCCCAAATTCACTCAAATAAATGTGGATACTATTCCTTCATCAAGGCTTTGGGCTCCTAAGTGGCCTCTTCCACATTACGATTTGTCAGGACCCGACCCATCTCGGTCAGGACCCGACTCATCTAGCACCATATTGTCCACTTTGGGCCTCGCCCTCACGGTTTTTCTTTTCGGGAGCTCATGGTGCAACTTCCCAGGGGGTCACCCATCATGGAATTTCACCAGCCTCAACTCACTTAACTTTGGGGTTCCCCAGGAATCCAAAGCCAGTAAGCTCCCAGAAGTCCTCGTTTAGATCACAGTTATGTAGCGGCCCACACATATAAGGTACTTCACCTTTCCCTCCCCGAGAAATGTGGGGATTGTTCACTGATCTTACCTTTCCAAGCTCACGGGTCTTGCTTCCAAGACTGGGTCTTACAATCCACCCCCCTTAGGGCCCAGCGTCCTCGCTGGCACACTTCCTGGTCGGGGTCTGGCTCTGATACCAATTGTATAATAATCACCAGCTTTCCAACCAAATCACATAACAAGTATCAAATCCCGGCTCTCAGGCCAAAACATATGAAATATAATCACCTGGCCACACATACCAGATAACATCAAACAGCACTATTCACAAGTTCACAATCAATCACACTGTCACATCCGCATTACGCGTAGGCCAACCTCGAGAACTACACTCAGGCACCATCCGAGTCATATCAGTCATGTCTGGGAACTGCACACGCACCATATAGACGTGCCACATACTCAGGAACTGCACTCACGCAACATTCGAGTCACGTCTAGGAACTGCACTTGCACTATCCAGAACATGATCCAATATCCAGTATCCACAATCACAAACACAATCCATACCACCACACATATCAATCATATCCATGACTTCAAACCAAGTCAAAAGCATTCCCAACAGGGTTTCAAGCCCAAATACCATTTACACGTAAATCCGTAAAATCACATCGAAAACATTAAAATAATCCAGAAATCATCCTTGACTCACCAATTAAGTCAAAATATCCTTTTAAAACCATTTTGACTTCGGGCCTAGCCCAACATATCATTTGCACATTTTCTCGAAAAAACGTGCCCGAAAAACCAATTAAAATAATCAATAAATCACAAATAATCATACCACATCATCAGGACATCATTGCAATTCAATTCATGCAATCAATCATGTAAAACATTTAACTATGCATGCATAATGGTTTGATAAACTGGAGGATAAATGATATATTTTTCCTTTTCTGTTTTGATGACCCTCCAGGCCGTGGCACGACGTTTGGGGCTGATCGAGAGGCGGAGGCATGCCTGGAAATCAGTGCAGTTATCCCTGGTCTGACAGGTGCTGAAGGGTAGTTTCGGGACGTCAGCTGACTTGTCAGATGGGAGCAGGACCGGGCACGGTTATCAACGTCCAGTTGGGACAGGTCCTATCATGATTCCTCCACAATACTTTTACCAAGGGAATAGTGTTGTTCCACATGACTTTCTGCCTCCAATCAAGTATCTGTACTAGTAGCTCCTCGAAACTCAGATCTGTCCCTAGTTCCAACGGTTGTTCCTCCAGAACATGCGACTCCTCACACACGTACTTACGAAGCATCGAAACATGGAATACATCGTGCACTCTTGCTAGCTCTGGGGGTAAGGCCAATCTGTATGCAACAGCACTAACTCGCTTTGTAATCTCATACGGCCCAATGTAACGTTGACTCAACTTCCCACGTCTACCAAATTGGACAATGTCGTCCATGGCCCAATCTGTATGCTTCAAGAAAACCCAATCTAGCACTGCAAACTCTAAGGCTCTAACCCGACAATCGACATAACTTTTCTGGTGATCTTGTGCTACCTTTAGCCTTTCCTTGATGATTCTGATCTTCTCCTATGTATTGTCCATGAGATCAGGTGTCAATACAGCCTTTTCACCTACCTCGGCCCAACAAACCAGCGTCCTACACTGACGCCCATATAGTGCCTCAAACGGTGTCATCTCGATACTCGCCTGATAACTGTTTTTGTAGGCAAACTCCGTCAACGGTAGCAGTGTCTCCCATGTATCCTGAAACTGTAGCATGCAGGCTCTCATCATATCTTCCAAAGTCTGAATGGTCATCTCAAAATGTCCATCTATTTTGAGGATGAAAATCAGTGCTGAAATGCAGCCTCCTACCAAGGGCTCTCTGAAAACCTCTACCAAAATCTCGACATAAACCATGGATCCCGATCGGACACAAACAATTCTGGCATCCCATGCAGCCTGATAATCTCATCAACAAATAGTTGGGCTAACTGACTCGGTTAGAAGGTTTCACGCACTGGCAAGAAATAAGCCGACTTCGTAAGTCTATCCACTATCACCCAAATTCGATCGAAACTGCTTCGTGTCCTTGGCAACTTAAACACAAAGTCCATGGTGATGTGATCCCATTTCCACTTAAGGATCGGAAGTGGCTGCAAAGCTCCATATGGTCTCTGTCGTTCAACATTCACCTGCTGGCAAGTCAAACATCTGCCAACATATTCTGCGATCACTCTCTTCATGTCATCCCATCGATAATACTCTTTAAGTGTACGATACATCTTTGTTCATCCTGGATGCATCACATATGCTGAATTACGGGCTTCCTCAAGTATCTCGGTCCTCAAATCTACATCTGCAGGCACACACAATCGACCATTTTTCAGTAAGTCTCCATTACTACCGGTAGTAAAATCCTGCCGGTCCCCTAATTCAACTTCTATCCTCAAAATACACAAGGTGGGATCTTGAAGTTGAGCCTCTATAATTCGGTCCATCAGGATGGGTCTCACATGGAAATTAGCCAACAAAGCTCCCTCGCCATCTAATCCAAGAACAACTCCAGCTTTTCGGAGTTCCACCAATAGAGGCAAGTACAACATCCTCAGGTGAGCTACTGAACACACAGACATCCTGCTCAAAGCATCTGCCACTACATTTGCCTTTCCAGGGTGATATTCGATGGTGCAATCGTAATCCTTTATCAGCTCCAACCATTGTCTATGTCTCAGATTTAGTTCCTTCTGAGTGAAAAGATGCTTTAGGCTCTTACGGTCCTTAAAAATCTACCACGTCTCCCCATACAGATAGTGTCTCCAAATCTTCAGAGCGTGTACCACTGCCGCCAGCTATAGATCATGGGTATGGTAGTTCAACTTATATAGCTTCAATTGTCGAGAGGCATAGGCGATGACTCTCCCATGTTGCATCAACACGCATCCTAAACCCTACAACGAAGCATCACTGTATACCTTAAACTCTCCACTGTCATCTGGAAGAGCTAATATTGGCGTAGATGTCAACTGCCTCTTCAATTCTTGGAAACTCCATTCACAGTGTTTGTTCCATTCACAGTCTTCGGTTTCTCCAAGTTATTCATGGCCTCTGTCTTCTAGGGGTCCATACTAATCCCCTCATCCGAAATCACATAGCCTAAGAAGCATATACTGTTCAGTCAGAATTGGCACTTGCTCAGCTTAACATACAACTGATTCCTTCTCAGTCTGTTCAATACCAATCTCAAATGCTTCTCGTGCGCTCTAGAACTCTTTGAGTGTACCATGATATCATCGATAAACACTATCACGAACTGGTCCAGGTATGACTGAAACACTCGGTTCATCAGATCCATAAATGCAGCTGGTGCATTCGTCAATCCAAATGGCATCACCAAAAACTCATAATGGCCATATCTCGTCCGGAAAGCAATCTTCGAAACATCTTCCTCGGTAACCCACAACTAGTGGTATCCCGACCGAAGATCAATCTTTGAGAAACATTTGGCCCCTCTCAACTGATCAAACAAGTCATCTATCCGGGGAAAAGGATACTTATTCCTCACCGTAACCTTATTGAGTTGCTGCTAATCTATGCACAATCGCAGACTACCATCCTTCTTTCCTACAAACAACACCTGAGCTCCCCAAGGTGATACACTAGGTCGAATAAATCCCATATCCACCAAATCCTATAATTTAACCTTCAGTTCTCTCAACTTGGTCGGTGCCATATGATATGGTGCTTATGATATAGGTCTCATACCTGACAGAAGTTTGATGGTGAACTCAATCTTTCGGTGCGATGGTAATCTCGGCAGATCCTCCAGAAATACATCTGGAAATTACTGCACCACTGGTATGTCCTATGCTCTCTCGGGTGTAGCCCGACTATCCGTAACATGAGCCAAGTAGCCTTGACAGTTTTTCCTCAATAAATTTTCCGCTGACAACACCGATATAACTCTAGAGGGTAACACCCTCGGGTAGTCCAGTACTCTGAAAGGTCACCCTCTTATTGTAGCATTCAATTGATGCATGATGATAGGCTAGCCAATCCATCCCAAGGATGACATCAAAATCATGTAGATCCAGAAGTATCAAATCTGCTACCAAATCAACCTCTCCTATCCTCACCAGACAATCCTTCAATACCTGATTCACAATATATATACATCCTTAGTCGTTATACCCACTCCCATATCATAATCCAGTGCAGACACCTCTCTATCCACTAACAGTGTATAACTCCGAGATATAAAAGAATGTGTAGCTCTAGGGTCTATCAAAATGTGTACGTCATGCTCTAAAACAGTGAGTGTACCTGTCACTACTCTCGGGGCTGCTCTGGCCTCCTGCTAAGTCAATGCAAACACTCGAGCATATGGTCCCGATGGTTGACCACGTCCTCGTGATCCACCGTAGCCACCTTCGGCTCCTCGATAACCTCAGCCACCAGTCACGTATGAAGTTATGGCTATGCTCGGGTCCTACCCTGCTGCACTCCTACTAATACAACTGCCACCTTTCAGCTATGGGCACTCTCTCCTAAAGTGGCCAGGCTCTCCATATACATAACAGGTTATCACCCTCGCTCTGCCTGTAGATCCCACCAAAGTACCACTCGTCTGAGGAGGTTTCGGTGCTCTGTAGCCAAATCTCTAAGTACCACTGTGCCTGCCAAACTGTCCGCTGCCAGATGAGGATGAAGCTCTACTGAAACGGCCTCCCTTCAAGGCCCTCTAGGTCGAAGGTCAAGTATACGAACGCTCTTGGCACCGTCCATTCCCAAAAAACTGGTGTCGAGCCGACCAACTTTCCTCCACTCTCACACCTGCATTGATCAGATCCCTCAGTGTAGCATAGGATCATGTCGTCACCATAGTACGGACATCCCAACCGGACATCTCTAAGGCGAACCACCACTCATGGGCATCACCATCCAGCAAGAACATGGTCAGCATGACCAGGTCCTTTGGATGGCATCGCATCACCATGAAGATCCGGTCCATCCGAACAATCCACCGGTGGGCTTCCTCAAGGTCGAACCCACCACTAAATATAATCCCCCCCTCCAAGCGCTGGGCTCTCTCAATGCTAGCACCCTATAAGTCCCTAGTGACATCATCATCAGATCACGCAGGGGTACTCGTCTCGAAGGCATATTTATCTATTAAGAGGCATAGATTAGTACGACATATTAAGCATGTCAATGTATAATGTACAAACTGTTCTCCTAATACTCTGATACCAAGCTGATAGGCCCCGTCCCAGTCCCCCCAGGGACTACAGTGGGACGTGCCCTGCTCTCATCTGACAATCATACCCACAATACCGAAAATACCCTTTATGGATTTAAATATAAACATACAGAGTACACTACCACATTGACAAACAAAGGATAAGTATATTTTATACATGATCGAGCATATATATATATATGTAAGTACAATACAAGTACTAAAACCTACCCCGTAGGGTGTCAGGTATGGAGAAGTACTGTCTAAGCCTCAACCTCGGTATCCACCCCTGTCTCTGTATCACGGTCTGGAGGGTCAATAAAACAGTCAAAATGTGAGTGGACCAAAAATAAGTAAGTTATAAACTCATTTTGCAAAATTAACAGTTTACTCCGTTTTACAAACATGCATGCATTTAAGATAAATCGTATAAAAACAGTTCAAATCATACATACATATACATACATCTGGACACACACACATAAGTGGAACACAATACACCACATCCTCAGACATCTGTGTTGCCTATAACCAAAATCAGTCACGATTTCCAATGTTATGTTTGCAACTCGGGGTCATATCTTCGAGTACTTCCCAGGATCTAACTTAACGACGTCTGGGGTGATATCAACATCGGGTGCTTGCCCGGATCTACCGTGTTTGGGACGATATCATGATCTCAAACTCCTGAGCCTGAGCCTCTCCTCAAAGTCACTCATCACAGGCAGTGCACCGTGACTACTCCAAGATCCTCGATGTCTAGAGGAGACTAACCAACTCACCCAGGATGGTATATGTGGAACCGCAACCAAATCCGGTGAAAAATCATATCAAAATCATTTGTGTCTCAAATTAGATTAAACACTGTTCAATTGGGCCTATGCCCGAGAGATAATTCTCACAAATCCGTTCCACAAAAAAAAAACCATGTCTAGAACTTGTTTATAAATCCTGATTTATCGTTGTTCAAATCCAATTGAAATACATTCTTTCCTTTCAATTTCTCGTTGACTCTAAATCTAAGTCAAATTATTATTCCATCGGGTCTCAAGCCCAAAACCTCATTTTCACGAAAATCTGTAAAATATTTCATATATCGATGATTACAATCCACATCATCATCGAATAAGAATATCAAAATATTTCAACTTAAAAAATATAATAAAGCATTCAAAACAGTTATGCATGCATTTCAGTTTTAAAAAAAAAAACAGTCCACTCACACTCGGTCTACCCTGCATTTCATACACTGAACCCTCACAAAGCCCGATACGGGAAACGCGTCCCCGGCCTGCTTCCTGAGGCTAAAAATCTCTAAATGACCAACTAAACGGTCTCCGATCGACTTGAAACCACCAACATTAGATTCAGATTATCGAAATCTTTCAAACACGATCGACTTCACCTTGAAATTTGGTCCCACACGCCCTCACGCGCCAGTCAATGTTCAGTTAATGCCGGTCAACGGTTGACGTCATGCCAACGTCAGCCTGATAGGTTTGACCGCTATCATGTAAAACATGTGTCTTGAGAAGAACGGTGAACAATCCCAAATCGCTCGGGGAGGGAAAAGTGAAATGCCTTAAATGTGTGGGCACGTATTTATCTAGCATGAGGCCTTTTGGGAGCTCACTGGCTTTAAGTTTGGTTGGAACTCCAAAGTTAAGCGAGTTGAGGCTGGTGCAATCCCATGATGGGTGACCTACTAGGAAGTTGTACGTGAGTTACTAGAAACAAAACCGTGAGGGCTGAGCCCTAAGCGGACAATATCGTGCTAGATGGGTCTGGTCATAATAGAATGGTATTAGAGCTAGACCCCGACCAGAAGTGTGCCAACTAGGACGCTGGACCCCAAGGGGGGTGGATTGTAAGACCCGTGTCTTGAGAAGAACGGTGAACAATCCCACATCACTCGAGGAGGGAAAATTGAAGTGTTTTAAATGTGTGGGCACGTATCTATCTAGCATGAGGCCTTTTTGGAGCTCACTGGCTTTGAATTTGGTTGGAACTCAAAAGTTAAGCGAGTTGAGGCTGGTGCAATTCCAAGATGGGTGACCTACTAGGAAGTTGAATGTGAGTTACCAAAATCAAAATCGTGAGAGCTGAGCCCAAAAAAGACAATATCATAGTAGATGGGTCGGGTCGTGAAAGAATTCTTATGTTTTGAATTATGTTAACCTATTTAGGGGCGTTTTGATCATTCTCTGGGGTTGTGTTAGACGGGAGTAGGGCACATCCTTAGGTGGTCCCCAGGGGGGTCATGATGGGTCCTGTCATGTCAGGTTTGACACCTGCCATATGTCACTCTCTGATTGGTCCACGTGTCCTGCCACGTGTCCCTGACATCTCTGATACACTTCCATGTGGCACCACCCTATTGGTCCACGTGTTCTGGCAGTGCTGACTGGACCTGCCATGTTAGCTGCCACGTAAGCTTGACAGGTCCTACAAGTTACCACGTGGCACCCCGATTGGTCCTCATGCTATGACAAGCTGACACGTCAGCTGCTGTGACAGGACATGTCCTGATCCCCTTGGGACCACCCGGGGACGTGCCCTGCTCCCGTCTGACACACAACCTTAGAATACCAATTTTATCCTTAAAAGATTCAAATGCATAAATAACCATAATTAAGTCATACAAATAGTCTGAAATCAAAATAGTGTCAAACAAGGTAAAGTTTAAAAGCAGTTATTGAGCACGACTCCTAAGGACTCCCCACGTGCCAACCTACCCAGAAGTGGGGTTCAAGTGCGCAACGTTAATCTATGCCTCTGCCTCGGGATCCTCGTCCACCTCAGTAGCACGCCCTGGAGGGGTTAGTAAAAGAAGAAAGGGTGAGTGAGCCAGAAACATAAAGTTTATAAAACAGTTTAAGCAACAAAGTAAATATACGGTTTTCCCCCTCCGTTTTCCAAATTATGAATGCATCAGAATCCAAAACCATAATAATACATCATATAAGCATAAACAGGGTAACATAATCATAGTCATAACATCAACTACTACACTATATGTCAGGACCCATCCCAATCCCCCCGGGATTAACACTAGACGACCTTGATCCTGTCTCACACGGAGTGTCAGACAAGGGAAAATTCCGACATTAGCCAGCTCGAGCCTTCAGAGTACGCCAGGATCCGGAGGGGATATGTGATGTCTCGATCTCTGCTACAGCCCGCATCCGCGATTAGCCTGAAGGGCAGTCAAAACATTAAAAGCTGTGAGTGGATAAAAACAACAATTTATAAAAACATTTTTATAAAAGACATTTGTACCCTTCACTAAAAAGCATGCATGCATTCGAAAAGTAGTTACCGAACCATTAGGGCCTTAGCCCGAAATCGTAAATGAAACCAAATACACGGGTCACTGCCTAAATCCATGTGGGACTCAGCCCAAAACCTGTACACATCACATATCACATAGTATATACATATAAATCACATAACCATCCTGTCACGGTATCTAGAGCTACGTGTGTGCTACCCGGAGTCTCAAAGCCCAAGTCTCTCAGGGTCCACCCAAGTCAATGTCCGTAGATCACTGACCCTCGCTGAGGTTATAATCCAAGCCCTTCTGAGAGTAAGGTACCCAACGGGGGCGACTCCACTCAGTTAGTGCTCCGTGACTACTCCGGGGTCCACCCAGGCCAACGACCCTCCCCGGAGGAGACATTCCAAATAAGGAAGGTATATGAGTATATATATATATATATATATCGAAAACATTCTTAATACCTTTTAAGGGACTCATGCCCGGTTCCCATAAACTGTCATGAACCCGGAAATCCATTTAGGGTCCTCTACCCGAAATCACAAATGTAAAGTAATTGGGCCTCGTACCCGAACACATGACTCAACTGGGCATCGTGCCCGATATCTCAGGATCAGTCACGACTCTGATCATAGTGATGCGTGCAACCATCTGTCCTGGAGCGCTCTCAATCCCGGTATGTCGCCGTGAACTTATCAACTGACGCGACCACCTCTAGATCATGGTGCACTCATCACCGATCGATATCCTGAACCGTCAGCACTCCGAAGTCGAGCCTCCATCGGCTACTCGACGACAGTACGTGCATCGTGACCTCTTCGGAAGGAACACATCCCAGTCCGGAGGCGAGCGTCGTATCGTCTGTTGTCGTGCACAAAGCTGTCGCCGTGACCACGACTCAGACCCGTACGCCACCAATAGGGCTACATGCTCGAGACAAAACCAAATGGGTCTCATGCCCGAGTTTAACCTTTTTAAATCCAAAACCATTTCATTTAAATCAACGTAGAAATACAAACCCGTATATGCACCGTATAAGGCCGAAACCTCGAAATATGTGCCAATACGTAACCACACACAAATGCACTCATGGCATCACAAAACAAGTATTAACACATATAATAAACATTTATGCATGCATCAATTTAGAAAACAAGGTCCACTCACAGACCGTCTGAGCTGCCGCCTCGATACTCGTGTCATTCGGCTCTCCCAGGCCAATCACCATTACCGGGACACCCAAACCTGTCCAAATCACTTTAGAGGGTTACTAACTACCTTATTAACCTCTCACTAAATCCCCGTAATTTTCTCGAATTTTTCACTATTTTTAATCCCGATCCTAAACCTTCGGACCTCCCGAAACCCATCGAAACGATGTCCAATCGACACGAAACCAGTCCCAAAATGTTCGTTACATCGAATAGATGAAATTACATGTTGGAACCCTCCCCAGAAAGTGGACCACGCGCCCACACGCACAGGCCAAAGCCCCTGCACGTGGGACCCACGTGCCGGTGCACTATGGATCATCTTCTTCGGCCAGACTGGTCCGAACCGGCCGATCCAGTCCAAAACCTGCAACTGGACCTGTGTGACCGGTCCAGGGTCCTCCCTCTTTCATTTTTCATCCATTCTCTTCCTAATTAATCTCATTCTACCTATTTTGATCCTAAGAACCTAAACATACAATCAAAACAACCTAAAACCTTCCTAAAACCCATGAACCGATTTGTCCCTCACGGTTCAAAAATCCCAAAAACTCCCCAGAGCTTCCTCTGTCGTGAACCACCACCAAAACCTTCCTAATATCATCCTAGCAACCTATTAAGCCCATTCCAATCACCTAAAACCGTCCATAATGAATGAAATCAAAAATAGAAGGAAAAAGGGAAAACTGATACCTTGTCGGGTTTTCTCCCCCCTACGTCGTGGACGGCGGTCCTGCTGCCTCCCTGCCGTGCCTCAGCTCCCCAGCATCTCTATGTCTCTCACTCAATCTCTCCAGTTCACTCAAGCAAGGGAGAAAAGGGTTTTGGGGGATTGATTTTGGGTGAAATCGGGGAAGAACAAAGAAAATGAAAGGGGTGATATGCATGAACGTGTTTGGGCTGTGGAATCGATGGGTGACACTTGTCACTCATCCAGTGGGCCTTCCTAAAATATTTGGGCCCACTTGAATACAAAAGCTCCTCGTTTCGTAAATCATACAATAGTGACCCGAAACTTCCTTGAACCATAACTTCTCCGTCGATAGTCCGAATTCGACGTGCCGCCTGTCTATGAATTCGTATCGACTCGATCTACGTAACGTCCTCGACCCTCGGCCATCGGACCTCCCGGTCAAAAATTCAACATTTTACCCACGACTAGGAGCGAAATGGTGATTTTGCATCGTTCGTCCGATTTCGCTCAACTAATCACTGATTAACCTCATTAATCATGATTAGTCACTAATCTAATCCCGGAATTCGGGACGGGTCGTTACACTATACATCCCAACCCGGACATCCCAGATGTCTGACGTCCCAGAAGTCTAACACGCTCATAGTCCCAAGGCTACGCGTGCCACCCGGGGTCTCAATCTTGAGTCCAAATCCCGAACCCAGTCCGAGTATGACATCCCAGATGCCTGACGTCCCAGACGTCCAATCATAGCAATCCTGCTCCTGAGTCACTCTACGGTCCGGTCCCTCCGTAGAATGACCCATCGCAAGCAATGCGCCGTGACCACTCTGGGGTACCAACATCCGGAGGAGATAGTATCACTAGGGTAGGTCTATATAGTGCATAACTAAAGAGAATCATCGAAATCCGTATATATATAACTCAAAACAGTGCATAACTAAACAGACGGGTCTCATGCCCAAAACCTCGTAATACGTGCAAGAATCAAGATAATCAGATACTTTGATTCAATCATATAGATATACTAATTACAACAGTTATGCATGCGATGGTTTAAACGAAATCAAAGGCCCACTCACAGTCCGATCCCACCGCTAAACTGAACGTATAAACCTGTCCCGATGCTAACGTACAATCCACGTCATGTCTAAAGAACACATAAAGGTCACTATAGGTCCCTAGATCTCAATCATGAAACCCTAGAATGAAACCAACCCGGGAAAGCCATCTGAACACGCTTCCTGAGGTATTAAACCCTAATTTGACCAACTTAACGATCTCCGATCCACACAAAACCACCGCCATTGGATTCGTATCGTCAAAACCTTAAAAATGGTACCGGTCCTACCAAAAATACTGTTCACATAAGCCCCCACGCGCCTAGTCAATGTTGCTACAATGAATGATGACGTCATCATGACGTCACTGTTGACGTCATCACTAACAGGTGTTAGGTGACACGTGTCACTCCCTGATTGGTCACTGGTCTAACATGTCTAACATGATGATGTCAGCATGATAATGTCATCATCCCTAACATTCGGCCGGGTCCTACCAAAAACTTGTAATCGGGTCGCCGATGACCCGCGACCTGACCCGACCAGAACTCCCGTTTCCAGCAACCATTTTCAACGGGGTTTGTTCCTAGGGGTTCGTCTAAGTCCGTTCTACAAGTTTTTGAACTAAAAACTAAAGGAACAATCAAGATATATACTTGTAACTCGAAGGAAACCTGCAGCCCAGTTCTGGTCGTCTTCCCCGTCGCCTCAGTCCCCTTCTATCTTCGAAACTGGCTTCCCTTAACTCGTCATAGTCCCTAGAACACGACTCAACACAAAGGAATGGTTCATACACATTAAAACCTAAGGTTCGAAAAATGAGAAAAACAGAAGGTGCCAGGACCCACCCCGGTTCCACCCCGAAAACCGAGGTAAATCATGCTCCCTTCTGACACCCCGACACGCAACTAAAGTAAACTCACGATAAACCACCAAAATACACAGTCAGACGCAGGAGAAAATTTAAACATCCCAAAGTCAAACATATGTACAGATCATAGTACCAAACACAAAGGAAAGAAATCCGATAAACAAGGTATACACACAACGGAAAAGTTTAAGCACGTCGGGGTCACTCTCGAAAATTCTATGCCTCTGACGCTGCCTCGACGTCAAAACCCCGCGCTAGCTTCACGACCTGGAGGGCAAATTAAAACAAAAGATGTGAGTGGACCATAAACAATAAAATACTTTCCGAAAACCATTTCCTAATAAAACCAGGGTTTTAGCCCTCCGTTTTGAAATCACATGCATAACCCAGTTATTGAAAACAGTTAGAAATCCTAGAAGGATCGTCATAAAACATTTGCTGAATCATTATAAAAACAGTTATAGAACTTAAATCATAAGCATCATAAAACTGTATCATAAAACATAAATACCAAGCCATCATTATCCGATCAAACCTGCTGGATCTATCCGAGTCTTTAAACTCCCGAGTCTTTAAAATCAATCCAGGCCTCAATAATATCCGAGTCTTTAAACTCCCGAGTCTTTAAACTCAATAGGCCTACGGGGGAAATATCAATATATCCGAGTCTTTAAACTCAATCTGGGCCGTCCCCCGTCAATCACAATATCCGGGTCTTTAAACCCAATAACCAGATCCAGCAAATCCAATCAAAACCATTTGAAAACCATTTCTAAATCCCCATCCAAACTTGAATCCGAAATCACCGGTCTGATGCCCTTTCGGCGTCCAGAACCGTCATTCCGAACCCAAATCCGGAAATCCACTTTCCAACTTTAAAATCAAACCTCGCTTTTCGAAATCTGATTTTAAAACCGAAAACCCTTAATCATCAAATCACGTTCCAAAATCCCTTTATAACCATTAGAAATCATTTATCGTTTGAAATCCCGAAACTATAACATCATAAGCAGAAATCAACCTTATATCGTAAAACGTGCCAAATACGTTATTTTCTCGAAAAAAGTGCAGTTATGAAAAACCAACACCACGCATTCAACAATCATGAAATCACATGTAAAATCATAAAACTAGTATGAAAAACAGTTATGCATGCTTGAGTTTAGAGAAGGGTCCACTCACAGATACCTGGCACGTCACTCGCGTCCCGTACGTTCCTCAACTTCCTCGGGAAGTCCCGGTCCTGTCACAAGTCACCAAAGAACGTCACTAACACATCTACGAAGGTCCACCTAATTTTCCCCAAAACTCCCCGGGTCCTACACGTAACGAACCGGAACCCTAAACCTTCAACCTCGCCGGACTAACCTCAAACGAAGTCCGAACAACCCGAAACCAATTCCAATGGATTCGTTAGGACATTTAGAACAAAAACTCAGTTGACCATTTTCCCAAACACCCCCACATGCGCCCCCACGCGCCGCCCAAAGTGGCTGCGTATGGGCCTCACGCGCCAGTACACAAAGTACTGTTCATCATCGTCTTCCTCACGTGAACCGGTCTGAACCGGCGTTCCCGGTTCTCCGCCCATCTGTCTCCGTTTCCCTCCCTCTCTTCACCATCTTCATCGTCCAGTCCTAAGGAACCTATCCCCCTCACTCATACACCACGACACCGTCCCTAACCCGTCGACTCAAGCTCGAAGCCAAAACCTAGACTGTCCCCTGTTTCACAATCCGTCCACCCAAGTCTTCCCCCGTCACGGTGGCAACACTAGACGCTTCCTAGGACCTCCTTGAGTCTCACCCAACTCACCCAACTCACCAAAACCGTCGACTCAACCTCAAACTTCACGACTTCCGGTTTGAACTTCACAGCCAAAACAGAGCAAACTTATGGGGAGAAGAAATTACTTGTCGTCGATCGCCGCCGTGCTCACCACCGCACTCCCTGGAGTCCACAGAGCCGTCCTCGCTCCCTGTCGAGCCCAATTGAACAGTACACGGCCACACCACCACCACGATCTCTCACCTCTTCTCTGTTTTTCTGGTTTTCCCCGTGAGCTCTCACACTCCACACACACAAACACGACACCTCCCAACCTCCTCACTAGCTCTCTTTCAATCTTTGATCACTCCTCACTCCACCGAGACACACAAACACACTCTACACTCGTCCAATTCTCTCAATCTCTCAGTCTCTGCTCTCTCTTCTTTGAACACACACACACGGGCACACACGAACACACACACACGGGCGCACACGAACACACACACACACACGTCCCAAATAATTGGAACCGTGTTCCCTAGAAGCCTCTAGCCAAACCCCACATGTCACAATCCTCCCGATTCTCTCACAAAAATCCCACTCTGCCCTGGACACTTGTCCAAATCCGGCTGCACCAAGGCCAAGCAACCAAAATACCAAAATGCCCCTCTTTGACTCCAAAATTACAATTTTGCCCTTACCGTTCCAGACCCGTAACTCACTCATCTTAGGTCCGATGAACACGTGCCGCCTGTCGTTGAATTCAGGACGTGTCGTCTGTCTACAGACTCGTGACATCTCGATCTACGTAGCGGGCCTTGGTCAATGTCCAAATAGTATCCTAGTTCAAAAGTCAATATTTTTCCCTAAATAGGGGAAAAATGGGCATTTCACATATTTCCAAATTTAAATTTAATTAAATGTCCGGGGAGTTACAAAAAATGTGTTGGAGGGTTAAAGATAGTGAAAACGAGGTTCGGTCATGCCTGGTTCTAGATGAGCCTTGGGTTGGAGGTCCGATAAGCTCCCCATAGATATATATATATATATATATGAGACTGTGTGTGTGTGTGTGTGTGAATGAGAGGGACATGAAGATGATCTAAGATGTCGTGGGCTTAGGCCTCTAATAATATAAAATTTAGGCTCTCATAGGCTTGGTCTTACAAGGATTGGGCCTCAAGTATTTTGAGCCTAAGTCACTCACACGCACACACATACGCACTAACGAGAATGCAACTTAATTCGATAGTCAAAGTCTGAAGAAACCCTTAAGGGTACTTTAGTCAATTATAAGTCGAATTTTCAAATTTATGGAACGAGATGTAATTATGGGGTTTACTCCTAATGAGAGTGGGATCATAGATACACATAAGAAGTTGGTTGTGGTCTTGGACTCTTGGGCCTCCCTATAATGGGCCTAAGTCTGACTAGATCTAAAGGCAAAGCCCAACAACACCTTAGACCAAGTAAAGCTTGGAAACATTCTAATAGGGGTATATTGATAAATTATAAGTTTGTGATTTTTAGTTTTTGGAACGGGATGTATCAAATAAGTTAACAATATATTTAAGACAATATTTATTAAATAATTAATAATAAACAGTGGTTTATAATTGACATATAATGGTACGACCCATCCTAGAATTTCAAAATAAGAATTTTTAAATTATCAATAGTACCCTTATAAACTAATCATTGAATCCCCGTAAGGTTTTAGTTGGAAAATGGAACTAATTTAGGAGTTAGCCTCCAAATTTCCCATGTAATTCGAGAAGTCGTAGAAAATTCTAAAAAAAAAAAAAAGGAAGATTCAAAACGTAAAAATTAAAATTCGTAGAATATTCGAGAATGAACTAGTTTCAGAAAATTGGTAATATTAGTATTGATCAATTGATTTTATTAATTACTAATAATATTTTATTATAATGTATCCCTAAATATCTAAAACCCACAATCGTATTCTTCCATATCACTTCCTTTCCTTTTCTTAGCTCTCACCGACTCCACCTTGTCATTCTTCTTCTGTGTGGTGACGAACACAAGTCACTACTACCCTAACCAATCTCAACCAAAAACCACCTCACCATCCCACTTAGAATCGTTTCCTCAACATGACAAACACCACCCTTTCCCACCATCATTATTTCATGTAGGGATGAAAAAGACGTGAAGCGCGCTTGTGATCGTCATCGACAATGTAGCCGGCCTAACCCAGTCTAAAAAATCCACGTAAACCACTTCTTAGGCCAAAACGAAGACTTCCTTGTACTCTCTAACCACTGACCTCCGTTGAAAGAGACAAATCAAAGTTGAGAACCTCAAAACCCATGTCGCCTCCAATGACCCTTGCGGTCGAATTAGACCGTGAGCCCAACACCAATCAAATAACCTAGACTAGACGAACCTCACCCTACTATCCTTCACGACTTCTTTTGACACGACCCATCCCAATCCCCCAGGATTAACGCGGGATGTGTCATGCTCCAGTCTAACAACCCGTGCCAGACCAGGGATACACCCAAACCCTCTCGGGACAACCAGAGTGCGCTAGGATCTGTGGCAGCATGTGATGTCTCCGTCTCTACTACAGCCCGTAACCGCGATCAACCTGAAGGGTATTAAAAACAGAAAAATTCGTTAGTGGACTAAAATAAACAGTTTATAAAACCATTTCATAAAAACACCTTTATACCCTTCACTAAAAAGTATGCATGCATATAAAACCAATTAGAACCATGGATGAAAAAAATCGGTGGATATCGGCGAAATTTTGTTGATATTTTGTTAAAATTGGCCGGCGGCACATAAGAGGAGGAAGAAATTGAGCGAAATTTCGATATTTTGTTTTGTTTTAAACCCATAGATCTCATTATTTTCTTAAAACGATCGAGATAGGACCAAAATTTATGAAAATCGAACGTAAAACAAGTGAATTCCAGTCGGGTCATGCCACCGGGTCACAAAAACCCGAATCGCAGACCTGCGGAAGGAAGGGGATGACTGTTAAGAGTGTACGTTTGTATCCTTTTTAAATTATACGGTGCTTGTAGTTTCAATTAAATCAGGTCAGGTGAGTTGGTTTGGGTTTTGCCCCTCAGACCTGAGGTCCTGGGTTCAACCCACCTGACAGGACCCATCCCAATCCCCCCGGGATTACCATGGAATGTGCCCTGCTCCCGTCCAACCAGGGGTGTCAGACAAGGGATGACCAAGAGCCACTGCCCAAACGGGGCATCCAGAGTGCGCAAGGATCGATGGAGGAGGTGTGCAAGGTCCCAGTCCCTGCTGCAATCGCATCCGTGATCAACCTGAAGGGCATTAAAACCAAAAGCTGTGAGTGGACAAAAACCATTAAGTTTACCAAATACATTTATAAGACATTTATGCCCTCCAATAAAAACGTATGCATGCCACGAAAAACCAGTAACCAAAACGTTTGCTCAACCGAGCCATTAGGGCCTTAGCCCAAAAACCGTTAACCAAAAACCAAGTGTGGGAACTCAGCCCAAAACTGTGGAATACCACCACCATACATATTAAAACCATGTGGGTCACCACCCACGACCATAGATGAACATCAATTCAAAAATCCAAAACCATTTAGGGTCCCCGACCCTACATACCATTTCATAACCAATAATCCATTTTTACCACATAACACATATCCAACCAATAAGCCATTTTATTCATTAATCCATATTTTACCATTACCATCACCAGCATCCCAGATGCTTAGCGTCCCAGACGCTTGACGTCCCTGACGTCATATCTCACGGTTTCATAAGCTACGCGTGCTGCCCGGGGTCTCTCCGGGTCCATATATCTGACATCCCTGATGTCTGACGTCCCTGACGTCAATCATAGCAATCCTGCTCCTGAGTCATCATACGGTCCGGCTGCTCCGTATAATGACCCCTCGCAGGCAATGCACCGTGACTTCCCCAGTGTCCCAGACATCTGGAGGAGACCATCATATATCCTTGTATCCAGATGGTATATGGAAAACAGTTTTATTAAATCCTTTTATCACATCATTACCATTGGGCCCTGCCCGAAATTTCCATAAAACCACATAATTTCATTTAGGGTCCCTGACCCAAAATCACCATTATAAAATATAGTGTCCCTGACCCGAAATCACATTTATTATCCAACTGGGCCTCATGCCCGATTTTATGAACCACTGGGCCCACGGCCCGATTTGTAAACCAACTGGGCCCGCAGCCCGACTTATAAACCAACTGGGCCCACGACCCGAATTCGTAAATCAACTGGGCCCCTGGCCCGATAACATAACTCAAATGGGTCTCAGCCCGATTTCATACCAACTGGGCCCCTGGCCCGATTTCATTAACCAACTGGGCCCCCGGCCCGATATTCAAATGGACTCCAAGTCCGAAATTTTCAACATAATTGGGCCTCAAGCCCGAGTTCATATTTCCAATTTCAAAACCATTTCATCACATTATATCCAAGTCATAAATATGGAAAATCCATGTAAAACCGGAAACCTCGATTTACGTGCAAGCACGTAAATCGCCTCGAAATACGTGAAACTGTACAATTTACCAACAACCAAATCAACATCATACAATCACAACCATAATCTATATAAAACATTTAAGCATGCATAGAATTTATAAAACCAAAGTCCACTCACAGACCGTTTTAACCGTGTGCCTCAATACGCGTGCCACCGGCCCTCCCGGGCCACACTACTATCACCTGGACTCCCAATCCTGTCCAAATCACATTAGAGGGTTACTAACCTCATTATTAACATCCTATCAAAGTCCCGTAATTTTCCCGAATTTTTACTTCTTTTTAAACTTAATTAAAAACCTTCGGACATCCCGAACACTATCGAGACGGTGTCCGATCGACACGAAACCAATTCCAAAATGTCCGTTACATTAAATAGGACAGAAGTCATGTTGACCTCACCTCAAGAGTCCCAATCACGCGCCACCACGCGCCGCCGCAAGCGGCTACGCGTGGAAGCCACGCGCCAGCTACAGTACCAGCACAGTCATCCCCTTCGCCCGTTTGTCTGGTAAACGGGTTGAAAAACCCGCGAACAGACCCGATTCAATCTCATTCAATTTAACCTCAATTCGATCCGTTCTTTCAACTGATCCCTTCCAATCCAACTCTAATTAAGTTCTGCAAGTTCAATTTCTCGAATCGTGGTCTAAATCCTCACGACTCTCGATCGATCCTCGACGGGTCTTCGATTCGGGTTCATAGATTTCGACCTTGTTTTTCAAATTAATTAACACAGTGAGTATCGTGAGAGTGTAAGGATCATTTCTACAAGATTAATTTCATACAATCTCACCTCTAACCTAATGAACTCAAGCTCGAACACAGTCACTGTTCAAGCATGGAGTTTCGTCAACCACGACCGTTTCCTTTCAATTGACGAACCCAGAAGCATCGTGGGATCATGATAAGCAGTTTCCCCACCTCAATTCCGTCGTCTAAACACTCCACGATCACGACTCAACCTCGAAATTCCTCCTCTGTCACCAAGCCCGTTCAGAGCCAAAACGGCACCAATTCTTCTCGTTTCTTCGACAATTATGATCGTGGCACTCCCAGGAAGCTGAAGGTAAGCTCAATTGCGATCCTCACGACCTAATTCCTCCAATTCGAATTTCCCCCCCCCCCCCCCCCCCCAATTTTCCCGAAATCCAAAATCCAAAATTCAGCCCTCTCACAACCCCTCGTGTTTCCCCGTTAATTCGATCATCATAGTCTCTCAGTTTTCTCTCAGGAACGGCAGAGAGAGGGAGTCAATTCTCCCCGTTCATCCTTTCCCCAAATCGTGCACGGTTTGAAAGAAAATAAAGGAAAAGGAAGGAAAATGATGGATAAGGAATGATGATGTTGTAATGATAGTGTTGGGAGGGAAACATGGAGCTGGAAACAAGGGATGGGTGACACTTGTCACTCATCCGGATGTGCACAGTCAACGGTCACTATTCACTATTATATTATTATTTTAATCCGAGCCTCGGTTCGTTAGTTCGTTTCCTTGACCATAACGTCGTCGTCGTAACTCCGATTTCGGCATGCCGCCTGTCGTTGGATTCGTATCGACGATACCTACGTAACGGTCCCTGGCCCTCGCCCATCGGACCTCCCGGTCAAAAAGTCAACATTTGGCCCCAAACATGCCAAATGACCAAAATACCCCTCAACTTTCGAACACCATAACTTTCTCTACGAATGTCGGAATCGAACGTGCCACCTGTCTATGAACTCGTGACGTCCCGAACTACGTCACGGTCATCGGTCAAAGTCCATTTGACCGCCCGAACAAAAAGTCAACATTTTGCCCACGACCAGGGGCAAAACGGTCATTTTGCACAATTTGTCCGATTCCGCCCTACTAACCACCGTTTAGCCTCACTAATCAAGATTAGTGACTAATCTAATCCCGGAATTCGGGACGGGTCGTTACAACCTTCCCTCCTTAATAAATTTCGTCCTCGAAATTCCAACCGCTCTAAACTCAACGTACTTCCCTCCTTAATAAGTTTCGCTCTCGAAACTCGATTACCCTGATTCCACAAACACCCCGTGGAAAGTGGAATCGACCACGTAACATGTGTACACCTGTACACCAACTACTTAGACAAAACTTGTCTACACCCAAACGTACCACTAGTACTCATAACGCAACGACTACATTCGACCCCGTCGAATGACTGAAACTACTTGTTTCGAATTTGACACCACTTGTCAAATCAACCCTCTCGTTGACGCAACAACTCGACGGTTCCTTTCCCACTCCCACTAGGAGTCAGCTGACCCCACTCAACAATCTATGTTGACACATCCTGACAATCTGTCACCACACAGTTGTTGTCAGTCGAAAACTGACACTAAACTCACTCGTGGCTACACATGCCACCAACGTACTTAACTTAGTAAACATTTACCGACCTTTCACACGACTCGTGTGTAATTAAACACATTGGAAATACCATGACCCATTGCATAGTAATGTCCGGTCCACAACCAATCCCATGGTATCGGAACCAACACACGTTCACCAACACACCTCGGGTATATCCCGTATACCGTAACTAGACATCACAAGTCTACAAGGTATTGTACCTCGAACCATGTACGAAGTACACACATCTACCTAATAACCAGACTACAACCACCTAGGTCATAGCCGAACGCGTTCCAATAATGGAGTACGTTTGCCCAATCCAGCATGAGACAAATCGAAACTCCACCCAACATCTAGTTCCACTTCCGAATCTGAATCCGCAACTTCGTAAGAAATCCCGGATCCAAACCCAGATATCCCATTTTAATTCATATCCAAATCCGAATCCGAAATCATTATTCCGTAAGCTAGCATTTGGAATAATCATTCCGTACCCAAATCCAGAAATATACTTTCAAGTTCCAAAATCGAATCCTGAATCGTCACCCAGAAATTCGATTCCAAATCCCGAAATCTCGTTCACATTTACCAAGACACACCAAAACCGACCCTATCGGTTACCCGTTCAATACACTTGATTGACTTCATAGGGAAGCCAATCCATCCTCCACACGTCTAAGGTTGATAAAATTCAACTACCTTGAAAACCTACTCACCCGAGTAGAATACCATACAGGCCCCACTTCGAAAAGAAGTTCAACCCCGTCATTTACGACTCACGTACCAAGGTAAGAGTGATATACTCTCCCCCTATCTGAATCATCAAGATCACGACCCAGATAGACACTGTGTCCCTGACAATAACGTCAAAATCCTAGATCGCCACAACGATCGGCAACCGACTCCCACAACTAGACAGATCAGTCAACGATGAGACACGTCGAGACTGCGGATTCTCACGGATTACCTTGTATCAATCCTTGTCATTCCACCTAGGAAAACCAAGGATGATCCAAAACAATGACGCCAAAACTCATCCTACGTGGATGCAAACAAAACTCGCTGCACTCACGACGCCATGTACCCCAACATCGTCTGCCACCAAGCAGAAAATGAGAAATCTCGTTTACCTAATTTCGAACACGTAGCTCCTCCTAATGACCCCACAACACACATGGGCTCACCAACCAATACACGCTCAACGTACTGGTAACTACAGTCAATGTCTGCCAGGGCAGAAAGCAAGAAGTCAACCCCAATGACTTCGGAATACCAATCACCAAAAATGAGCACCACTCTCGTTCCCCAATCACAACTCTCCTCGACACTAAGGTTCCAACCATGTTGGAAACAGACATGCTCCCAACAAGACGTCAAGTCTAACCACTAGACTTCCTACCTCCTCAATTCACTTGGACAAGTATAGACGCGTGGGTTGAACAGTTTGGGTTTTCATATCTGTTGTGGTGCTCGAGGTTGTAGTACAGAGAAAGAGGTGGTGGTTGTCAGGACCCACCCCGGTTTCACCCCGAAACCCGAGGTAAATCCCGCTCCCGTCTGACTCCCCGACACAACACCCAAGTAACACTCACGCAACCCAGTCAGACGCAGGAGTAATTACAAAATATCCCTCACGTACACGCACACAGAAGCCTTTAAACTCTTCTAGGATCCCTCACGTCACTTCTATGCCTCGGACACTGCCTCGACGTCAAGACCCCGCGCTAGCTCCACAACCTGGAGGGCAATTTAAAAACAGAAGGTGTGAGTGGACCAAAAAGTACAAAAAGTTCAAAACCACTTTATATGAAAACCAAGTTTAACCCTCCGTTTTGAACCCACATGCATAACCAACAGTTATGAACACAGTTATAAAATAATCATTATAAAACATCATAAGAAACAGAAACTCTATAAAATATCATAAGAAACCATAGCATGAGTATCAGAAACCGTATCAAATCCTCATTTCCCGATCGAACCTGCTGGACCTATCCGAGTCTTTAAACTCCCGAGTCTTTAAACTCAAGCCAGGCCTTAATCATATCCGAGTCTTTAAACTCCCGAGTCTTTAAACTCAATCCGGGTCTTTAAACCCAATCCGGCCGGTCCCCCATCACATATATCCGGGTCTTTAAACCCAATATCTAGATCCAGCAAATCCAATCTCAAAACCATTTGAAAACCATTTACCAAATCCTTATCCAAACCCGAATCCGAAATCACTGGTCCGAAGCCCTTCCGACGTTCAGAACCGTCATTCCGAACCCAAATCCGGAAAAATATCCATTTCCATACCAAAACCACATGTAATCACAAATCATATTGCACAACCCAATCCGAAACCAGCATTTTCTCCAAAAACGTGTAAAATCCCGAAAACGTCTCGAAAAATGTGCAAACATCTCAATTACGTACAATCACGTAAAACCATCATAACATATACAATAAACATAGTGTCTTAAGTAAAACCATAAAAAACGTATATAAAAACAGTTATGCATGATCGAGTTTAAGAAAAGGGTCCACTCACAGTACTGAGCCCTACTCGCGTCCCGAACGTCCAGCCCGTTCCTCGGCTTCCTCGGGAAATCCCGATCCTGTCAAACACCGTCAAATTAAATCACTAATACGTCTACGACACAACTACCTAATTTCCTTAAAATTCCCCAAACCAAAGACTTAAAACCCGGGACCCTAAACATTCACCCTCGCGGAACTACACTCAAACGACTTCCGATTGACTCGAAACCAACTCCATTGAACTCACCACAACTCCTAGACCAAAAGTCCTGTTGATCGCTTCTCCATACGCCGCCGCACGCGCCCCCACGCGCCACCCAAAGTGGCTGCGCGTGGCACTCACGCGCCAGCTACAGTGCACCGTCAACCTTGAGCAGACCCGGTTCGCACCAGTGGTCTGGACCCTGAACCGGCGAGAGCGGTTCTCCTCATTCCGTCCACCAAAAAGACTCCTCTCTTCACCAACAGCATCGTCCAGATCAGCCCTATTGGTTCCCCAGCTCCGTTCACTTCGACACTGTCCCTAGCCCGTCGACTAAAGCTCGAACCAAACGACCCAAAAACCCCTGTTTTCCTTCCCGGCCACCCACGACTTCCCCCTTCACGGAGGCTACACCAACCTCTTCCTAGGACTCTACCAAACCTCAACCAACCTTCCTGGACTGTCGACTCAGCCCCAAGCTCGATGACTCGCCGTTTGAAACCCACGGCCAAAACAGAGGACACAGACACCTCCGTCGTGCCTGCCGCCACCGTGCACCACCCATCACGGCAGCACAACCAAACTACTCCTAGGACTCAACTAAAACCCTTAGACCACTCTAGACTCATCGATTCAACCTCCCAAACCACGACTTCCACGTTGAAACTCAACGGGAAAACAGAGTATCGACATGGGAATGAGAGAATTACCTGCCTCCAGTCGCCGTCGTGAGCTCCGCTGGTAGTGGTTGACTCCTCGCAACCCGCACGACACCACCACGGACTCAGTTGCCCCGTACACGGCTGCCACCGCCACAATTCTCACAAATTCCTTGGTTTCCTTCCTGTTTCCCCCCTGATTTTCCCGCAGCTCTCGACACCCTCACACACAGCCACCACACCGTCAACCTCTCTCACTGCTTCCCTCTCACTCTCTGATCGCCCTCACACACTCACAATTCGTCAGCACACACACCACCACCCTCAATTTCCTTCACGATCTCCCTCTGTTTTCTGAACCAGCACCACACACATGCACGGGTGCACCCCAATTATTTGGGCCGTGCACACACTAGAACTCACCAGAAGCCACTCCACCTTTAGCACGTGTCACCAATCCTCCTCACTCTCTCACCAAATGGCTCCATCCCAGCCGTCCCTTTCCTTCTTTCTGCACAAATCCCAATGTGCAGAAAGACCAAATTACCCTTCTTTTTAACTTATTTTTACGATTTAACCAAAACTTCCTAGACCCGTAACTCTCGCCTTGTAAGTCCGATGAATACGTGCCGCCTGTCATCGAACTCAGGACGACGGAATCTATCTAACCATCCTAGGTCAACCTACCAAAACTTGATTATTCAAAAAGTCAACTTTTCCCCTAATTTACCCAAATTACGGTTATGCCCTCGACCTTCCGAACATCACAACTTCCTCCTCGGATGTCGGAATCAGGCGTGCCACTTGCCTATGGATTCGTGACGTCCTAAACTACGTCCTAGTCACCGGTCAACACTCAATCGACCTCCCAACTAAAAGTCAACTATTTGCCCGAACCAGGGGCAAAATCGTCATTCTACGCTCATGGACCCATCGAGACCACCTACCCACTGCTTAACCTCAATAATCACACCTTAATTAGTCTACTAATCCCGGTTCTCGGGACGGGTTGTTACAGTGGTGGTGATGGCTGATGATGAAGATGATGTCTGGTGAGGGAGGTGAGATCGATCTGGTTGCTAGAGATGAAAAGGATGAACGTTTTTAGGTTTGCACGAAGTAAGGGGATGGTTGTTCTTTCACGGGGAAAATGAGAATGGAGGGGAGAATAGAGGGGTATGGTTTGGGTTTATTGATCAGATGGGATAAATGGAGGGTGTGGATTGATGGATGAAAAGAAGATGAACGGCTAGGGTGTGTTTGAGAGAATAAAACATTTTAAAATCCAACCAATAGGGCAAGATCCATGTTTTAGGGAAAAAGTAACCTTGGGATGAGTGACACTTTTCACTCATCCAAAATACCAAGGCCAAGCAACCAAAATACCAAAATGCCCCTCTTTGACTCCAAAATTACAATTTTGCCCTTACCGTTCCAGACCCGTAACTCACTCATCTTAGGTCCGATGAACACGTGCCGCCTGTCGTTGAATTCAGGACGTGTCGTCTGTCTACAGACTCGTGACATCTCGATCTACGTAGCGGGCCTTGGTCAATGTCCAAATAGTATCCTAGTTCAAAAGTCAATATTTTTCCCTAAATAGGGGAAAAATGGGCATTTCACATATTTCCAAATTTAAATTTAATTAAATGTCCGGGGAGTTACAAAAAATGTGTTGGAGGGTTAAAGATAGTGAAAACGAGGTTCGGTCATGCCTGGTTCTAGATGAGCCTTGGGTTGGAGGTCCGATAAGCTCCCCATAGATATATATATATATATATATGAGACTGTGTGTGTGTGTGTGTGTGTGAATGAGAGGGACATGAAGATGATCTAAGATGTCGTGGGCTTAGGCCTCTAATAATATAAAATTTAGGCTCTCATAGGCTTGGTCTTACAAGGATTGGGCCTCAAGTATTTTGAGCCTAAGTCACTCACACGCACACACATACGCACTAACGAGAATGCAACTTAATTCGATAGTCAAAGTCTGAAGAAACCCTTAAGGGTACTTTAGTCAATTATAAGTCGAATTTTCAAATTTATGGAACGAGATGTAATTATGGGGTTTACTCCTAATGAGAGTGGGATCATAGATACACATAAGAAGTTGGTTGTGGTCTTGGACTCTTGGGCCTCCCTATAATGGGCCTAAGTCTGACTAGATCTAAAGGCAAAGCCCAACAACACCTTAGACCAAGTAAAGCTTGGAAACATTCTAATAGGGGTATATTGATAAATTATAAGTTTGTGATTTTTAGTTTTTGGAACGGGATGTATCAAATAAGTTAACAATATATTTAAGACAATATTTATTAAATAATTAATAATAAACAGTGGTTTATAATTGACATATAATGGTACGACCCATCCTAGAATTTCAAAATAAGAATTTTTAAATTATCAATAGTACCCTTATAAACTAATCATTGAATCCCCGTAAGGTTTTAGTTGGAAAATGGAACTAATTTAGGAGTTAGCCTCCAAATTTCCCATGTAATTCGAGAAGTCGTAGAAAATTCAAAAAAAAAAAAAAGGAAGATTCAAAACGTAAAAATTAAAATTCGTAGAATATTCGAGAATGAACTAGTTTCAGAAAATTGGTAATATTAGTATTGATCAATTGATTTTATTAATTACTAATAATATTTTATTATAATGTATCCCTAAATATCTAAAACCCACAATCGTATTCTTCCATATCACTTCCTTTCCTTTTCTTAGCTCTCACCGACTCCACCTTGTCATTCTTCTTCTGTGTGGTGACGAACACAAGTCACTACTACCCTAACCAATCTCAACCAAAAACCACCTCACCATCCCACTTAGAATCGTTTCCTCAACATGACAAACACCACCCTTTCCCACCATCATTATTTCATGTAGGGATGAAAAAGACGTGAAGCCCGCTTGTGATCGTCATCGACAATGTAGCCGGCCTAACCCAGTCTAAAAAATCCACGTAAACCACTTCCTAGGCCAAAACGAAGACTTCCTTGTTCTCTCTAACCACTGACCTCCGTTGAAAGAGACAAATCAAAGTTGAGAACCTCAAAACCCATGTCGCCTCCAATGACCCTTGCGGTCGAATTAGACCGTGAGCCCAACACCAATCAAATAACCTAGACTAGACGAACCTCACCCTACTATCCTTCACGACTTCTTTTGACACGACCCATCCCAATCCCCCAGGATTAACGCGGGATGTGTCATGCTCCAGTCTAACAACCCGTGCCAGACCAGGGAAACACCCAAACCCTCTCGGGACAACCAGAGTGCGCTAGGATCTGTGGCAGCATGTGATGTCTCCGTCTCTACTACAGCCCGTAACCGCGATCAACCTGAAGGGTATTAAAAACAGAAAAATTCGTTAGTGGACTAAAATAAACAGTTTATAAAACCATTTCATAAAAACACCTTTATACCCTTCACTAAAAAGTATGCATGCATATAAAACCAATTAGAACCATGGATGAAAAAAATCAGTGGATATCGGCGAAATTTCGTTGATATTTCGTTAAAATTGGCCGGCGGCACATAAGAGGGGGAAGAAATTGAGCGAAATTTCGATATTTTGTTTTGTTTTAAACCCATAGATCTCATTATTTTCTTAAAACGATCGAGATAGGACCAAAATTTATGAAAATCGAACGTAAAACAAGTGAATTCCAGTCGGGTCATGCCGCCGGGTCACAAAAACCCGAATCGCAGACCTGCGGAAGGAAGGGGATGACTGTTAAGAGTGTACGTTTGTATCCTTTTTAAATTATACGGTGCTTGTAGTTTCAATTAAATCGGGTCAGCTGAGTTGGTTTGGGTTTTGCCCCTCAGACCTGAGGTCCTGGGTTCAACCCACCCCAGGCACATTTGCTGTTTTTTTTTCTTTCTAAATTTTCAACTTTGTTTGTCATTTTTTTCCCAATTTTAAATATATCAATTCTTTCCCATTTTTGAACAAATTGAATCTATTTTTTCATCATTTTTTTTTTCCAATTTTAAATATATTTACTCATTTTATAATTTTTCTTCCATTGAAATTTTTTTTATGCTTATTGTTATATTTTTAATTATATTAACATTCAATTATAGTAATTCACTTCAACTTATGTGTATGTTTAAATTTTATATTATTAGTTATCGCCAGAACCCTATTGTGTCATATTATTAATCATATATTTATTATAATAAAGTCATTTTATAGTTTTTATTAATCATATATAACTATCATTGGGTACTTAAGTTCTTCCCAAAGTTTCATTCCAAATTTCCAATTTTTAGACCAAATTTCCGTCATTTTTGTTGACCGTAAATTTGACTAGCGATATATCCGTCGATATCGATATTTTCATCCTTGTTAGAACAACCATTTTATTTAAATTAAACCCCAAGGCTTCTAAAGCCGTAACCAGTGAAAATTACTTTTCAAATCAAACCATAAGGAAAAACATTTCTCAATCATTTCCATTTCCACAGTAGGGTCTCAGCCCAAAACTAAACCATGTGGGTCTCTGCCAAAAACCAATAAAATGCAATATACCAATCCTTGACATCCTAGATGCCTGACATCTCAGATGTCTAATCAATATTGTCACGATTCTAAAGTTATGCGTGCTACTCGAGGTCTCAAGCCCGAGGGTCCCCCTAGGTCCACCAGTGTCTGGCCCGGTACCATAATGGTATGCCTCCCCATGATCACTACACGTGGTATATCAATCTCTAGCAATCCTGATCCTGAGCCTCTCCGTAGAGCGGCCCCTCTCAGACAATACTCTGTTATTACTCCAAAATACTACGGGATGTCTGGAAGAGACAACCACTCGTAAGGATGGTATAATGAAAAATCGAAATCAAACTAGTGGAAACCCATCTTAAAACCGTTTATGAATAGTTCAATAGGGTCTCAGCCCGAGGTATAACTTCCATAAACCATTTCCACAAAATCAGGATTCAAGGAATCCGATCCAATCCAAATCTCATAGGTACTCAGCCCAAAATACATATCTCAAAATGGTATCAATCTCGGAATCTCATTTCACAACCACAATTGGGACTCAAGCCCGATATCTCGTAAATCAACCACAACGGGGACTCTAGCCCAATACAACAGAAATCAACGGGGCCTCAAGCCCGATATCATAAACCAATTGGGTCTCGAGCCCGATAACTCAATTCCAAATCCGAAATCATTTCGTTGTTCAAATCATTTGAAATCACAAGTACGTAATAAAACTTAAGCCAGGTATATCATAAATCATAAATCATTGAAATACGTGCAATACCACATTTATACGAAAATGTCAAACACCACAATCATATGCACTCAAGGCATCTCATATCACATATTTAAAACATATAAAACAGTTATGCATGCATCATATTTAAAAATCAAATGTCCACTCATAGACCGTCTGTGCTGCGCGCTTGCAAGTTGCGCCGTAAGCCATTCTGACTATACTGAACTCTCCGGGTCATCCGGACCTATCCAAAACATATTTAAAGGTCACTACCAACCTAGAAAAGTCCTAATCAAAAACCCTCAAAACTCCCTGAAAAGTCAACGTGTCCCGAACACGCATCCCTAGGCTACAAATGTCAGGGCCCACCCCTAATCCCCCAAGATTAGGGACTAAACCCTGCTCCCGTCTGACAACCCAAAACGAAGACCGAAACAACCTCTCGAAAACCACAAATTACATTGCCAGACGCAGGAGAATTTAACACAACCAAAAGTCAACGGTTATACAGAGCATAGTACCCAAAAACAAAGTAAAAAAAAAAAACCGATACACAGAGCACACGCACAACGAAAAATTGAAACCACTCCGTTGAAAACTCTCGAGTATTCTATGCCTCCGACGCTGCCTCAACGTCAACCCCCGTGCTAGCTCCACGACCTGGAGGGCAGTTAAAATCAGAAAGTGTGAGTGGACCATAAAGAATAAAAGTTTCAAAAACCATTTCATAAGAAACCAGGGTTTGGCCCTCCGTTTTGAAAACATACATACATAACCCATTAGCTGAAACAGTTATAAATCACGTCAAAATCAACATGAAAACAATATTATAAAACAGTATAATGATCATTCTCAAAATCATATCATAAACCGAAATATACCAAAATCATCATCCGATCAAACCTGCTGGACCTATCCGAGTCTTTAAACTCCCGAGTCTTTAAACTCAATCCAGGCCTCAATATAATCCGAGTCTTTAAACTCTCTAGTCTTTAAACTCAATCCAGGTCTTTAAACCCAATCCGGGCCCGTCCCCCGTCAAACATAATCCAGGTCTTTAAACCCAATAATCAGATCCAGCAAATCCAATCTAAATCATTTGAAAACCATTTATCGTTTGAAATCCCAAAACCATGGCATCACAATCAGAAATCAAGCCTTTCTCGTAAAACGTGTCAAATACGTTATTTCTCGAAAAACGTGCAATTATGTAAAACAGTTATAGCATATTCAAATAATCATGAAATCACATATAAAACCATAAATCAAGTAACTAAAAACAGTTATGCATGCTCAATTATAGACAAGGGGTCCACTCATAGTTCCCGGGTACGTCACTCGCGTCCCGTACGTCCTGCACGTTCCTCGACCTCTTCGGAGATTCCCGATCCTGTCAATAGTCACCAAAACATGTCACTAACACGTCCACCAAGGTTCTCCTAATTGTCCCCAATTTTCTCGAACTTTAAACGTACGTAAAACGAAATCCTAGACCTTCGATCCCGCAGAACTAACTCGAAACGACGTCCGATTAACCCAAAACCTATCTCAGAAGATTCGTTACAACGTCTAGACCAAAAACCTAGTTGGAAGGTTCCCCAGAAACCACCGCACGCGCCCCCACGCACCGTCCAAAGTGGCTACGCGTGGGCCTCACGCTCCTGTACACAGAGTACTGTTCATCTTCTTCTTCGATGGTCAGCCAGTCTGAACTGGCGTGATCGGGTTCTCTGTCGTCCGTCCACCATTTTCCTTCCATCCAAGCCCAGAAGCTTCATCCCGTCCAAAGCAACCTATTCCCCTCAACCAAACACAACAACATGGCCTCTAACCCGTCGTCCCTAGCTCAAACCCGTGACCAACAAAAACCCCTGTTCTTCAATCCGACCACCCGTGTCACCCCCCATCACAGCTTCGACATCTACAGGTTCCTAAGGACCTAAGGAGTCGATTAAAACCTACCAGACACCTCGACTCAGCCCCTAACTTCACGACTACTTCACGACTAACCGTTTGAAATTAACGGAAAAACAGAGCATAGAAAAGGATCGAAGAAATTACCTGCGCTCAGGCCGCCGCCGTGAGCTCCGTCGTGCCTACGCGACTCCTCTAGTCCTCCTTCGTCCTCTGGACACCACCACCAGCCTCGATTAATCAAGCACAGTAGCACCACCACCAAACTCCCTCTCTGTTTTTCTGAGAACTCACCCTCTCCTCACACATCCAAACTCACACGAGCTGCCCTCACAACTCACTCACCAACTCTCACTCAGTTTCTAGTCACTCACTCTATCACCAGGACACACAAACACACACTGCCATCGATCAATTTTCTCTCAATCTCACCCTCTGTTCTTCTCTCCTTGCACGACTCAATTACATGGCCTAATTAAACACACCGTGCAAGTGTGTAGAAGCCACTAGACCACAGCCACCTGTCACAATCCCATGGCCCAAATTCAAAATATCCACTTGCACCTGTACACTTGTCCTCATCCTATTTGCACAATTCCCAATGTGCAAAAAGACCAAATTGCCCCTATGAATCAAAATTACCATTTTGCCCTTCACCGTTCTAGACCCGTATCTCGCCCGTCCAATGTCCGATGAAGGCATGCCGCCTGTCGTTGAACTCAGGACGACGAGATCTACCTAACGGTCCTATGTCTACGTACAAAAACCCTGTCGTGCGAAAAGTCAACTTTTCCCCCTATTTTAACCAAATTACGGTAATGCCCTCAACCTTCCGAACATCATAACTTCCTCTTCGGATATCGGAATCGGGCGTACCACCTGTCTACGTACTCGTGACGTCCCGAACTACGTCACGATCATCGGTCAATGTCCAATTGACCGCTCGAACTAAAAGTCATCTTTTTGCCCGAACTAGGGGCAATATCGTCATTCTACACTAACGGGCCAAAAGTAACCAACTAAACACCAATTAGACTCACTAATCCGTTACTAATCCCGGCTCTCGGGACAGGTCATTACAATCTACCCTCCTTAAAAGAATTTTGTTCCAAAATTTCGCACCTCATACCTCCCACCTGGGGTCTCTTAAGCAACACCACCTACTCTTGACAGGTTCCAACCTATCATCTCCACCTTGGGTATATCACAACACCCCTACCACCAGTTCAACACTTCTGTCACTCTCTTAAGTCGAACGAACCTAAACTACATGGTGTAGGCAAGGGAAACTCTACGAACATAAAGAAACAAAGATATTTTAAAATACCTCATTTAAGCGTACCCAATAGAGTCCATAGAGTACATCCTCACGTACAACCACCTACATCTTCCAGAACCCAATTCAAGTCCTCCCCAGACTCCCGGTCTCTTGGTCAACACAAACCACGAATCAAAGGTAGACCGCTCAAACCAAAAGGAAATCCTATCTACCGACTCACTACTCAACGACTCCGACCACCTTGTCGGAGTAAACCAACAAAGTCCTAAAGGCACTCTCTAGATTGTGGGTTCTCTTCAATAACCTCATATCGATCAGTTATAGTCACTCTTTTCCCAGTCCTTCCGTCACTTCAAGTCACCTAGGAGAAAAATCCTAAACTCTACCCCGGGATCCAACAAAAGAGGCACAACACAACCAAGGATAGTAAAAGTACCTGTCACCGCACCGGGTGTTGACTGAGCCTCCTGCTGAGTCATCGCAAACACTCGAGCATAGGGTCCTGAAGATCTACGACGTCCCCTCAAACTACTCGTGGCACCACCACCTCCTCTGGTGCCTACTGTCCCTGACACTGACGTCGTGCTCCGTCCTGGCTGTCAGGACCCACCCCGGTTTCATCCCAAACACCGAGGTAAATCCTACTCCCGTCTGACACCCCGACACACACAAAAGTAAATCTCACACGCAACCACCAAAGTACTCAGTCAGACGCAGGAGAAACTATACAATACATCCCAAAGTTAAAAGTTTACAGAGCATAGTCCCACATACACATAAAAGAAAAATCGATAAACAGTGCACGCACACGGAAAATTAAAACACCCCGGGATCCCTCTCGTAACTGCTATGCCTCAGACGCTGCCTCGACGCTGGAACCCCGCGTTAGCTCCACAACCTGGAGGGCAGTTAAAAACAGAAGGTGTGAGTGGACCATAAATAAAAGAAAAGTTTCCAAAACCATTTTATAAGAAAACCGGGTTTCGCCCTCCGTTTTGAAATCACATGCATAACCCAGTTATTCAAACAGTTATAAATCGATCACCATAAAACATCATAAGAAACAGAAACACTATAAAACGGTTATAGAAATCATATCATAAGGCTCATAAAACCGTGAATACCAATCATCATTTCCCGATCAAACCTGCTGGACCTATCCGAGTCTTTAAACTCCCGAGTCTTTAAACTCAATCCAGGCCTCAATAATATCCGAATCTTTAAACTCCCGAGTCTTTAAACACAACAGGCCTACAGGGGAAATATCAATATATCCGAGTCTTTAAACTCCCGAGTCTTTAAACTCAATCCGGGTCTTTAAACCCAATCCGGGCCCGTCCCCCGTCAATCAATATCCGGGTCTTTAAACCCAATATCCAGATCCAGCAAATCCAATCAAAACCATTTGAAAACCATTACCGAATTCACATCCAAACCCGAATCCGTAATCACCAGTCTGATGCCCTGAACATCACTGCACTCACCAATTCCCTCGATTCTCATCCTACCCTCACGACTTTTGAATTGAAAAACCACGGGAAAACAGAATAAAGAGGCTTACCCTTCGATTCTGTCACCACCGTGCGCACCGCCGCGTCTCCCGTTTCTCGTTGGACTCCCTGCAGCCTCCTGGACTTTCCCACAGTCGTGGTTTGAGCCACCACCACGAACTCACGGCCTCCCTGTTTCCTCAAACCTCCGCCGCACCACCACCGTGCCGCCGTGCACGATTTCACCACCAAAACCCGATCACCAGTACAACCACTCCTCCCTGTCACTCTCACCAATCATTCCTCACTCCCCCTGGCACAAAATCGATCAAGCTCTCCTCGAACTCTCACCCTCTGTTTTCTGTGTTTGAAGGCAAAGCACGGTTCAAAAGAAGCAAAGTGTGGCCGTGCACACATTAGAACCTTTTAGAACAATCCAGTGCCCCCACGTGTCCACAATCCTATGGACAACAGCACAAATATCTACCCCACTCAGCTACTTGTCCTCATCCAATTGGCTGAAAGAAAATGACCAAAATACCCCTTGTATAAATAATTACCGTTTTGCCCTCGAACATTCTAGACCCGTATCTTTTCCGTCCGACGTCCGATGACAGCATGCCGCCTGTCGTTGAACTCAGGACGTCGAGACCTAGCTAATGGTCCTCGGTCTACGTGAAAATCACAAGTCCTCTAAAAATTCAACATTTTCCTCGTTTACTCAAAATTACGGTAACGCCCCCAATCTTCCGAACGTCATAACTTTTCCTCCGGTTGTCCGAATCGAACCTGCCACCTGTCTACGGACTCGTGACGTCCTAAACTACGTCACGGTCAAGGGTTAACACTAATCTAATCGGTAATTCAACAAGTCAACTTTCTGTCTACTATTCACAAGGGCAAAATCGTCCTTTATATACAAAACTTTATAAAATTACATTTTTACCTTTCCCGAAGGTACGGGTTGTTACAACAGGACTCCTACCTACTGGCTCACTCTAGATTGTGGGTTCTCTTCCTTCAATAACCTCTTATCGATCAGTTATAGTCACTCCTTTCCTATTTCTTCTGTCCTCCTTCAACGGAACTCACCATACCGCTCCAGGTCATCTAGGGAACATCCTAGACTCGACCCCGGAATCCAACAACAAAACTGGGTACAACCCAACCAAAAATAATAAAAGTACCTGTCCTCGCACCTGGTGCCGACTGAGCCTCTTGCTGAGTTATCGAAAACACTCGGGCCTGAGATCCCGACGCTCTACCACGTCCCCTCGAACTACTAGTGGCACCACCACCTCCTCTAGTGCCCGCTGTCCCTGACGCTGTACTCTGTCCCGGCTCCGCCACTCCTCGGCCTACACCACCTTCCTGTGGCAACAGTGGACACTCACGTCCGAAATGACCTCGCTCTCCGCAGTAAAAGCAAACATCCCGACCGGAAGGACCTGGTCGCCCTGTCGACGCAACAGACGTCGCACTAGCTTGTGGAGTTGGCTGTGCTCGGTAACCACGAAATCCTGAAATCTGGAAACTCCAGGTCTACCGTAACGATCATCGCCCGACGACGACGCTCCACTGAAGTTACCTCTCTTCGGTGTCCTCATACTCGAAGCTCCCGGAAAAGGTGGCTCCCGGCGTCGCACCGGTAAACTAGCCTCAACCCTTACCGCTGCGTCCGACAACTCCCGGAGAGTAGTAAACGATCCAGTCGTCACTATGGCTCGAATCTCACCTCGCAGGCCCAACTCAAACCTACGACACTTCTCGGCTTCAGTAGCCACAAACGCAGGAGCAAACCGAGACAACATCTGGAATTTCTGTTCGTACTCAGCCACACTCAGATTCCCCTGTTGGAGCTGCAGAAACTCAGCCTCCTTGGCATCTCGGAAAGAACGAGGGTAATACTGATCTAAGAATCGCTCCCGAAACGTCTCCCAGGTCACCGTGTGGGCATCCCAGCCAGACAACTCGAGGGTATACCACCACTCGTACGCCGCACCATCCAGTAAGAACGTAGCCAATAACACTCGATCCTCCGGTGGGCAATGTATCACTGCAGAGATCCGCTCAAGTCTCGTGATCCACCTCTGGGCTTCTTCAGAATCAGCCCCGCCACTAAAAGTAGTAGCTCCGAGCCGCTGGGCTCGCTCAATCGTAGTACTCTCTGTTCCTCTCGCCGCTTCTTCTTCAGGTCGTGGAGAGGGTCCACGTCTCGGAGGCATCGTCAATCGCAAGCTGAAAGAGGCATAGAAGTAGTCAAACAACCGAAACACAACCTCAAAAACTGACAAACCCCAACAAACTCGACAACCTATGCTCTGATACCAATTTTCAGGACCCACCCCGGTTTCATCCCGAACACCGAGGTAAATCCTGCTCCCGTCTAACACCCCGACACACACAAAAGTAAATCTCATACGCAACCACCAAAGTACTCAGTCAGACGCAGGAGAAACTATACAATACATCCCAAAGTTAAAAGTTTACAGAGCATAGTCCCACATACACATAAAAGAAAAAACGATAAACAGTGCACACACACGGAAAATTAAAACACCCCGGGATCCCTCTCGTAACTGCTATGCCTCAGACGCTGCCTCGACGCCGGAACCCCGCGTTAGCTCCACAACCTGGAGGGCAGTTAAAAAAAGAAGGTGTGAGTGGACCATAAATAAAAGAAAAGTTTCCAAAACCATTTTATAAGAAAACCGGGTTTCGCCCTCCGTTTTGAAATCACATGCATAACCTAGTTATTCAAACAGTTATAAATCGATCACCATAAAACATCATAAGAAATAGAAACACTATAAAACGGTTATAGAAATCATATCATAAGGCTCATAAAACCGTGAATACCAATCATCATTTCCCGATCAAACCTGCTGGACCTATCCGAGTCTTTAAACTTCCGAGTCTTTAAACTCAATCCAGGCCTCAATAATATCCAAGTCTTTAAACTCCCGAGTCTTTAAACTCAATCCGGGTCTTTAAACCCAATCTGGGCCCGTCCCCCGTCAATCAATATCCGAGTCTTTAAACCCAATATCCAGATCCAGCAAATCCAATCAAAACCATTTGAAAACCATTTCCGAATTCACATCCAAACCCGAATCTGAAATCACCGGTCTGATGCCCTTCTGGCATTCCGAACCGTCATTCCGAACCCAAATCCGGAAATCCACTTTTCACTTTTAAAACCAAATCCCGTTACCGAAATCCGATTTCAAAATCCCTTTATGAACATTTAAACCATTTATCCATTGAAATCCCAAATTCATAACATCATATTCAGAAATCACACTTTTCTCGTAAAATGTGCTGAAAACCGTACTTCCTCGAAAAACGTGCAATTATGTAAAATCAACAAAGCATATTCGATAACATAGAATCATGATTAAAACCATAAAACAATTATAGAAAAACAGTTATGCATGCTTGAGTTTAAGGAAAGGGTCCACTCACAGTACCAAGCCCTCAATCGCGTCCCGTACGTCTCGTACGTTCCTCAGCTTCCTCGGGAACTCCCGATCCTGTCAACAACCGCCAAAGTACGTTACTAACACGTCCACCAAGACTCTCCTAATTTTCTCCGAAAATCCCCGGGTCCTAAACGTACCGAATCGGAACCCTAAACCTTCACCCTCACGAAACTACTTCGATTTGACGTCCGATTAACCCGAAACCAACGCTAAAAGACTCGTCACAACACCTAGACCAAAAACCATGTTGACAACTTCCCCTGCCGCCGCCGCAAGCACCCCCACGCGCCGCCCAAAGTGGCTGCGCGTGGCCCTCAAGCGCCAGCTACAGTGCATCATCTTCCTCGAGCAGACCCGGTTCGACACAGTGTCTGCAAATCGAACCGGCGAGGACGGTTCTCCGCCGTACCTGCACCAAAACCACTCCTCTCTTCACCAATAGCATCATCCAGACCTAAGCTATCCATTCCCCTTACTCAGACGCCTCGACTCAACCTAAAACCCGTCGACACAAACTCGAACCATAAACCTGATACACCCCTGTTTCCTTCTCCGGCTACCCAGGTCACCCCCCGTCATGGTGGCTATCATAAACCCTTCCTAGGACCTCATTGAGTCTCACCCAACTCACCAAAACCGTCGACTCACTCCCTAAGTCCACGACTTTCGATCTGAACATCGACGGCAAAATAGAGCACACTAGTACTCTCCGTCGTGCTAACCTCCGCCGTGCACTCCCCCATCACGGCTGCTCAACCAGCAGTTATCTAGGACCCTACTGAGTCCCCTAAACCTCACTAGACTCCTCGATTCTACCCCTACAGCTATGACTTAGCTCCTAAAACTAGACGACAAAACAGAGCAAAGAAACGGGGATGAGGAATTACTTGTCCTCCGGTCGCCGTCGCAAGCTCCGCTGGGGTTGGTCGACTCCTCTCACCCCTCACGACACCACCACGAGCCCAATTGCACCGTACACGGCCACACCACCACCACGAACACTCACTTCCTCCTTGTTTTTCTCTGATTTCCCGTGGCTCTCAACTCTCACACAAACACTCACCACTCCTCCAACCTCCCTCACTGTCTCCCTCTCACACTCTGGTCACTCTCACACACTCACAAACTCACCAACACCCGCGATTGCCCCTCAATTGCTCTCAATTCCTCAGCCTCTGTTCTTCGATCACGAACACACAGCACACACGGGTACACCCAAAATAATTGGACCGTGCATCCTCGAAGCCTCTAGCCCTCCTACACGTGTCACCAATCCACCATTCCTCTCCCATGTGGTTTAATCTCAACCCTCCATTTGTCCCTCTCTGCTGCACAAATCCCAGTGCACAAAGACCAAAATACCCCTCTTTTTAAGTCAAAATTACAGTTTTGCCACTACCTTTCTAGACCCGTATCTCACACATCGTAAGTCCGATGAATACGTGTCGCCTATCATCGAACTCAGGATGACGAGATCTACCTAACCATCCTAAGTCAACATGTCAAAACCCGATCGTACAAAAAGTCAACTCTTCCCTCTATTTTACCCAAATTACGGTTATACCCTCAACATTCCGAACATCATAACTTCCTCCTCGGATGTCGAAATCGGGTGTACCACCTGCCTACGGATTCATGACCTCCCAAAATACGTCCTGGTCACTGGTAAAAACCCATTGGACCACCCGAACTAAAGTCCACCTTTTGCCCGGACTAGGGGCAAAATCGTCATTCTACACTAACGACCCCAACGAGACCAACTAACCACCGATTAAGCTTACTAATCCCATCTTAATAACTATCTTAACCCTAGTTTCTGGGACGGGTCGTTACACTGGCTCCGCCGTACCCCGGCCTACGCCACCCTCCTAACACAATATTGTCTGCTTTGGGCCCAGCCCTCACGGTTTTGTTTTCGGGAGCTCACGTGCAACTTCCCAATAGGTCACCCATCATGGGATTGTACCAGCCTCAACTTGCTTAACTTTGGGGTTCCAATCCCCCCAAATCCATTGAGCTCCCAAAAGGCCTTGTGTTAGATAGATAAGTGCCCATACATATAAGGTACTTCACCTTTCTCTCCCCGAGCGATGTGGGATCGTTCACCGATCTTACCTTTTCCAAGCTCACAGGTCTTGCTCACCGATCTTGCTTCTCAAGCTCACGGGTCTTGCTCACCGTTCTTGCTTCCAAGACCGAGTCTTACAATCCACCCCCCTTGGGGCCCAGCGTCCTCGCTGGCACACTTCCGGTCAGGGTCCGGCTCTGATACCATTCTGTCAAGACCCGACCCATCTAACACAATATTGTCCGCTTTGGGCCCAGCCCTCACGGTTTTATTTTCGGGAGCTCACGTGCAACTTCCCAGTAGGTCACCCATCATGGGATTGCACCAGCCTCAACTCGCTTAACTTTGGGGTTCCAATCCCCCCGAAAGCCACTGAGCTCCCAAAAGGCCTCGTGTTAGATAGATACGTGTCCATACATATAAGGTACTTCACCTTTCCCTCCCCGAGCGATGTGGGATCGTTCACCGATCTTACCTTTTCCAAGCTCACAGGTCTTGCTCACCGATCTTGCTTCTCAAGCTCACGGGTCTTGCTCACCGTTCTTGCTTCCAAGACCGGGTCTTACAACAAACCTCAATTTGACCAGCCAAACGATCTTCGATTGACCTGAAACCACCACCATTGGATTTAGAACGTCAAAACCTTTCAAAAAAGATCGGTCCCCCCTCAAAATTTGTGCCCACGTACTCCCACGTGCCAGTCAAAGTTACTGGTCGACGCTGGTCAAAGTCAACGCTGCCATCAGCAGTCAACGGATAACGTCACGCTGACGTCAGCCCAACAGGTTTGACACCTATCAGGTCTGACATGTGTCAAGTCTAACAGTGCCACATGTTAGCACCCAATTGGTTCACGTGTTTGACACATATCAGTGTTGACTTGACCTGATAGTTGCCACATGGCTTGACACCTTTGATAGGATGATGATGTCACTTGTTGATGTCATCCTCGTCTTCCTCTCGACGGGTCAACCCGGACCCTTGCAACCTGGTCAACCGGACCCGTGATTTTACCTGACTGGTTTTCACTCCTTCGACCATCATTTCCCACCATTTTTGGACCCCTAGCCTCGTCGACCACCCAAAAATAATCCTACAACCTCAAAATCATGAAAAATGGGCTAGAATTTACCCGTTTGATAACGAACCAGCACGACCAACTTCAAGCTTCTTTCCTGAGCCACCCAGTCGTCCTTTCTCTTCATTTTCAATCCCTAGGCACTCGTATGGACCCAATAAACACAACCCAAGCGTTAAGAATAACCCCAAACGTTCACAATCCAAAATCCAAATTTCAACCAAAACGAGTTTTGCAGGTTACCTGGGTTCTGGGTTTTCCTCCGCTGTCCACGGCGGTCCTGCTGCCTCCAACGTTGTCTCCAGACTCTCACTCATCCTCAGTCACTCTCTCTCTGGTCTCAACTGAAGGTGGTGGTAGGGGTGGATTGTGTGGGTGTCGGGTGTATGAACAAAGAAGAAGAAGAATGAACAAATATCCCAAAAGTTGTGGTTTGGGCCAATTAGATGGGTGACATTGTCACTCATCAAGTGGCTCCCCCTCCAGATTTCAGCCCAATCCAAAACTGACATTTGTCAAATTTCCTCGGTATGTATGAATAGTACCAATTTTCTTTTATGACTCGTAACTTTCCCGGCGAATGTCCGATTTCGACGTGCCGCCTGTCTACGGACTCGTGACATCCCAATCTATGTAATGATTCTCGGTCCTTGTGCATTTGACCTCCCAGGTCAAAAGTCAACATGTTTCCCATTTCGGGGGCAAAATCATCATTTTACGCCGACCATCCGAAAATCCACTACTAATTCCAGATTAGTCACGATAATCCTTAATTAATCCTCAATTAATTCCGTGAACTCGAGACGGGTTGTTACATCTTTCGCCTCCTCCTAGTCACCAACTCATCATACATCTTGCAATTTTGATGAAAATCATGAAAATTGGCCTCCTTCTTCCATAATTATTGATTTATCGAAATATTTCCGATATTAGTGGAAGAAAAATCTTCCCCCTATTTTCATACTGAGCCTTCAATTTAATGAAATTTCCATCGAAATTTTTCTGATAGTGCCAATTTTTCAATCAATGGAAGTAATATGTTTATGTACAAAAACCAAAGCAAGTCTTTCATAATAGCAATCCTACATAGTTTGTTCATAAGATTAACTTGTTTACTTGCATAAAATGGAACAAGTGTTTCTTAGTTGGTTTCATAGGATTAACATATTTACTTGCATAAAAAAAAATAAGTGTTTATTGGCATACTTCCTTAAGAATGTTGAACTCAAGACTCTCGCTCTTTATAAAGATCGAACTTGAGACTTGAAACCGTTTAGCTCATAACAAGTTTTATTGTGTACTTATCAAACTTAGAAAAGAAATCGTTTACCATTCTCAAGCTTTTAAACGGGTAAATGAACGCCTCTATAACGATAGGGTTATCACTTAGTGTAACGACCCGTCCTGGAAGTGGGGATTAGCTTAGTGATTAGTGACGGATTAGCTAGGTTAATTGGTGATTAGTTGGTTACTTTTGGACAGTTAGCGCAGAATGACGATTTTGCCCCTAGACTTGGCAAAATGTTGACTTTTAGTTTGGATGGTCAATTGGGCATTGACCGATGACCGTGACGTAGTTCGAGACGTCACGAGTCCGTGGACAGGTGGCACGCCCGATTCCGACATCCGAGGAGGAAGTTATGATGTTCGGAAGGTTGAGGGCACTTTTGTAATTTGGTTAAAAAGGGGAAAAAGTTGACTTTTCGAACGACAAGGTTTCTTCACGCAAACCAAGGACCGTTAGATAGATCTCGACGTCCTAAGTACAAGGACAAGCGGCATGCCTTTATCGGACAACGGACGAGTGAGATACGGGTCTAGAAAGTGAAGGGTAAAATCGTAATTTAGACTAACATGGGTATTTTGGTCTTTTTGCACCTTGGGACGCGTGCCAATTTGATAAGGACAACTGTACAGGTTTTATTGGATATTTTGGGATGGGTCCATCAGGTGTGTGACACCTGGCCACATTCTAGTGGGTTCTAGCCTACGGTATAATTGTTTAAACGGTTGTGTAACCGTGCATTGTGGGAGAAACACAGAGACAGAGACCGGGGAAATCGATCGGGTTGCAGGGTGAGTGAACCTTTGGGAGAGTGTGTGTGTGTGTGTGTGTGTGTGTGTGTGTGTGTGTGTGTGTGTGTGTGTGTGTGTGTGTGTGTGTGTGTGTGTGTGTGTGTGTGTGTGTGTGTGTGTGTGTGTGTGTGTGTGTGTGTGTGTGTGTGTGTGTGTGTGTGTGTGTGTGTGTGTGTGTGTGTGTGTGTGTGTGTGTGTGTGTGTGTGTGTGTGTGTGTGTGTGTGATCAGAGGAAATCTGGGAGTGAAGGGAGTGTTTTGGGAACTTCAGGAGAGTCGAGTGAGTGTGTGGGTGAGTAGAAAACCAGAAAAAACAGAGAGGGAGGCTTGGTGGAGGTGCAGCGTTAATCGATCAATCGTGGTTTGTGGTGGTATTCTAAGGACGGAGGAGGACCAGACGAGAGGTTTGGGGACCCTGAGACCCACGGCGGAGCTCACGGCGGTAAGCAGAAGGCAAGGTATATTTCGGTCCCCTGTTTTCCCGTTTTCGTTTAAATCAAAAGTCGTGGACTTTGGACGCTTGTTGACTTGATTTCTTGGTCCTAATAGTCTTAGAGGGTGTCTCTTGAGCTCAGGGAATCGAACTCGAGGCTGGAAGGACGGCGGGTGGCCGGAATCGGAAAACTGGTTTTTCTAGGTTCTGGTTCGAGCTTTGGGAGGTGAGTATTGGGCTGTAATGTTGTGTTTTAAGTAGTGGAATAGGTTGTTAGGGGTAGAACGAAGCTAATGAGATCAAAAGGATCGAAAACGGACTGGACTTGAGGGAGAACAGGTCACACCGGCTCGGTTCAACCGGATCGGTCTGAACTGGTTGGACAGAGGTTGAAGATGACCCTGTAGCAGGCGCGTGAAGCCCACGCGTAGCCCCTTTGGGCGGCGCATGAGGGCGCGTGGGGCAGAGTCCGGGGAAGTTTCCAACATGGTTTTTACTCTAATCGATGTAACGAACCTTTTGGGACAAGTTTCGAGACGATCGGACATTGTCTCGGGGTAGTTTTAAGTGTTCGAAGGTTTAAGGTTCCGTTTAATTACGTTTAAAATTCCGGGAAAATTGAGGAAAATATGATAAGCTTAAATGAAGTGTTTGTGACCCGAATTGGTGACTTTTGATAGGTCGGGAAATCCCTGAGGCGACCGAGGAAGGTACGGGACGCGAGTGACGTGCCCGGGAACTGTGAGTGGACTGTTTGTTTTCTAACTGAGCATGCATAACTGTTTTTATCTAATTGTTTTATGGTTTTAATTATGATTTCATGATTATTGATTATTTTATATCTGTTTTATGTACTTGCACGTTTTTCGAGGAATTTACGTATTTTGGCACGTTTTACGAGATATGCACTGTTTATGATTTTGATGCCATGATTTTGGGATTTACATATAAATGATTTGCTATGACTATAAATGGGTTTCAAAACATGATTTGATAATCAAGGTTTTCCGTTTTAGAATCGGATTTCGGAAATCGAGATTTGGTTTTAAGCTTGAAAAAGGGATTTCTGGATTTGGGTTCGGAATGACGGTTCTGGACGCCGGAATGGCTTTGGAATAGTGATTTCAAATTCGGGTTTGGATATGGATTTAGAAATGGTTTCCAAACGATTTTGGATTGGATTTGCTAGATTTGGTTATTGGGTTTAAAGACCTGGATTATGATATGACGGGGGACGGGCCCGGATTGGGTTTAAATACCCGGATTGAGTTTAAAGACTCGGGAGTTTAAAGACTCGGATATTATATTTCCCCCGTAGGCCTGTTGAGTTTAAAGACTCGGATTATATTGAGGTCTGGATTGAGTTTAAAGACTCGAGAGTTTAAAGACTCGGATAGATCCAGCAGGTTTGACCGGATGATGATATTGGTATTTCATGCTCTTAATGATAATGTTTTTATAATGATCATCATACTGTTTATATCCTACTTGGTTATGCATGCATGTTTTTAAAACGGAGGGCAAAATCCTGGTTTGTTTATTAAACTGTTTTCGAAACTATTATTTATTTTTAGTCCACTCACACTTTTCTGGTTTTTAAATGCCCTCCAGGTCGTGGTGCTAGCGCTGGGGCTGACGTTGAGGCAGAGTCAGAGGCATAAAGTTATCCCGGAGTTTTACCGGAGTCTTCCGTTACGAGCTTTTCCGTTGTGCGTGTAGTTAACTTTTAGTAGGATTTCTGTTTTACCTTATTTTGTACTATGCTCTGTATAGCTGTTGACTTGTTGGATTTTAATTCTCCTTGGTCTACCAATGTAATTGTGGGTTGTTGTGAGGATATTCTGGTACTTTGAGTGTGTTTGTCAGACGGGAGCAGGGTTCGTCTCGGTTATCGGGGTGTTAATCGGGGTGGGTCCTGTCACTTAGCCCAAACCGAAATACTAGACCACATCAAATTATTGATTTGAATCAAATGTACTATCATTGGATGTAACAACCTGAAACCCCAATAAGGGTAAAATTGGGAAAATTAAAAAAGGAAATGACCATTTTGTGCTTATAGGGTCAATGGTTGACTTTTTGACTGAGATAGTTTTTGGATATTCCTTAAAGGCCATTGTGAAGGTTGTAGTCTCTTGAGTACTTTGGCAGGCGACATGCCAAAAACGGTGTCCAGACAAATTTTTTTTGGGTTTAAATCGTATAGGGGCATTTTGGTAAATTGATAATAAATGCATTTTGGTAATTTCTTTGGAGGATTTTTTTTTTCTTATGGATAATTGAGATATGGAAAAGTGCCCACTTATCTCATATGGGAATGTGCAACCGACTTGGATTTGTTTATGTGGGTATGTGAATATTTTTATGTTGGTGTGTTTGTTGTTCAACCAAGGAGAATAAAAAAAGAGAAAATCGAAGAGGGAGAACTAGGAGAGAAGAATGAAGAATAATGGGAGAGAGGGAGGAAAAAAACCAAGGTGGGAAGAAGGGAAGAACTCAGACCCGAGAGAGAGAGAGAGAGAGAGAGAGAGAGAGAGAGAGAGAGAGAGAGAGAGAGAGAGAGAGAGAGAGAAGAGAAAGAAAGAAAGAGAGGAAAACTCGGGAAGAAAGGTGGATCTTGGTTGAACTAGGAGTTTCTGACCAAGAATCTTGAAAACAAGTTTACAGACCTTCACTACGAGGTCCTACGAGCTTAGTAAACAGTTGGCTCGAAGTTTTGGACATCAGAACCACCCGGTCTGCAAGGGTGACAGATGACCGAGAGAGTGAGAGTCGAGGGCGAGTTTTGAGGTAAGTTTCTTGAATTCTGAATGTACAGATCCCTTCCTGAGTTAATTTATAAAATATTGGACGAAACAAAAATGAAAATGGTTGAGTTTTGGGTGAGTTTTGAACGGGTAGGGTCGCCAGGTCAGGCGACCCAAAAAACCAGAGGAAACGAGTAATATGGACGAGTGAACAGTGCTAGCGCATGGCTACCATACGCAGTCGCTTCTAGTGGCGCGTGCATGCCAACGTGTATCAAGATGTGGCCAATATATTTTTCAATGTTTTTTATGTTTCATACATTTTGGCGCAAGTTTCGAGACAATTAGACACCGTCTTGGGCTTGTTTTGGGTGTTTGAAACGTGTAGTTAATTTTTAAAAATAATAATATTAATTTTCGGGAGTTAGAGTTTTGTACTAGGATAATATTTGAGGGTTCATGGGACATTAGTAACTTGAAATGATAATTTTTGGCAGGCGGTACGACTCTCAAAGCTAGTGAGGAAAGCGTACATCAAGAATAATTGCGCAATAATTACTATGAGTGGACTTTTATTTTTATTAAATTATTATGCATGCATGTTTATATATTTTATATGTTTTGTATGTGATTTCGATGATATTTGGTTGATAATTATTTTCCGGTAATTTTTTATGGTTTTACGAAAATTGTCTATTTGCATGTTTTACGAGATTTCCTTTGGATTATGTTTCCAAATTTTTCTTAAATTGTGGATTTGGGTTGAGTATGGTTAAAGTGTGTTTTTTAGATGTTTGTGATGGGAAATATTTGTAATATTGGATTGTTCATGATTATGTTGATTTTGGGTGATTTTATGGAAAATGTACACGTTTTACGAGGTTGTGTAAAGTGTGTTTTGGGTATAGGCCCGGGTTTTTCCAAATGTGGATTTGATTATGAAGTTGATGTGTATGTAATTTCCCAGTATTCATGCATTGTGATGTTAACTGTGTATGTGTGTGAACAACCCTCATCGAGGTGCATGTTAGCTTATGGGTTAGTCTCAGACGTCGAGCAGGGCTTCTTTCGTGAGACTGTGATGACTCAGACGTCGAGTTAGGCTCATTTCCTGAGTCTAGTTTCCACTGAGACGTCGAGCTGGACTCCTTTTTCGAATGGTCTCTCTACCGGTAGTGCAGATGATATGATGATTTAACCTGTAGGCATTGAGGAAGGGGTGGGTTGTGACAGGACCCGCCCCGATCCTCTCTGGGACCATATGGGGACGTGCCCTGCTCCCGTCTGACACCCAATAATTCATACCAATTTTAACCTCAAAACCTCAAATGCATAATTAATCAAATTAAAGTCATACATCAAATCCGAATTAAAAAGATGTCAGACAAGGGATGAAATCCAAAATTACAAGTTGCGAGCACGACTCTAACATAAACCTGCGGGTACACCACCCAGCAGGGGTTCAGGTACGCAGAAGTAGATCTATGCCTCAGCCTCAGGTTCCTCCTCTACCTCAGTATCACGACCTGGAGGGGTTACCAAAAACATTAAGGGTGAGTGGACCGAAACTCAAGTTTATAAAATCGTTTTAGTAAATAAAACATATAATTTACCCCTCCGTTTTCCAAACATGCATGCAACCGTATTTAAAACCATCAATCATATAATATGAACCATAAGCATATAATAAAACCATAATATCATTTTAGCCACTGCACTATACACTCCAATCCGACATCCCTGATGTCTGACGCCCCTGACGTCCAATAAGGTCACAATCACAAGGCTACGCGTGCCACTCGGGTCTCAATTCCGAGTTCAATCCCCGAACCCTGTTCGGTTACAGCATCCCCGATGCTTAGCGTCATAGACGCTGGACGTTCTAGACGTCCGTGACCTCTCCGGGGTACCTCATCCGGAGGGGATAGTATCATATGAATGGATTTATACAGTGCAGTACCAAATACATTTTATTGATATCCACATGCAAAACATATATGTATTCATAGGTAAAATCCGAACCGATCGTTACGTTTCATCAAACGGGTCTCATGCCCAAATACCGTGAAACGTGCCATAACCGAAATTTCAATATCATCAAAACCATTTATTGATTCCAGCATGTGAACATATAAGTAAATTAGAAAACATTTAAGCATGCAAGGGTTTAATGAAATCGGGCCCACTCACTGTACGATCCCGCTGCGAATCTGCGCGTATGGACCTGTACCGGGATTATCGTACAATTCCTGTCAGTTCAATTCACACGTAAGGGTCACTACAAGTCCTTATTATTTTTTCAAAAGAAAGTTCGAAACAGAAACCGGTTCGGGGAAACCGTCGACACGTTTCCCGAGGCAACCGGCCCTAAACTGACCCTTCAAACTATCTCAGATCAACATGGTTAATTCACCAAAAATGTTCAGAATGATGAGAGGAATAAAATTCATGTTGATCGTGATCGGAGATAAGCCCCAACGCGCCCTCACGCGCCTCCCAAAGTGGCTGCACGTGAAAGTCACGCGCCTGACACTGTAACTACAGTATCAGCACCTTCACCCGTTTGTCTGTAATTCGGGCTTGCCACCCGCGGCTTGACCCGGTCAATTACCCATCAATTCCTACTCGATTTCAATCCAATTTGATCCTAACATGTTATTTAAACATCTAATTTAGGTTCTGAGTTATTAATTAGCCAAATCGAAATCTTAAATGGCCCTTCGACCCGTGATCATCCAAACGGGTTGATCACCCCAACTCACTGGTTTCTAAACCAAAATCAAATTAACCTTACATGAAGCATCATAGTATCAAAACGAACTGTAAGACACACTCAATTGAACCAACACTCACCTGGAAGTAGTCGTCCAAACCTCTGAAATCCTTCTGAACACGGCAGTCACCGTCCCAGCTCACCCGTGGCTGGTTGCCTTCGATTTTGATATGGTTGTGTTCTAAACACTCCCAGAAAGCTTACTGTGCGATTAGATTGGTCCAACACACCGTAGAAATTAAACTCTGATTTTCCCTCCAATTTTCCAGAAATGGCTTCACTGGTTTTCCTCACCCGTTCTCAGTTATCTCAGCATCAGAGTGATGCTCACACACGTTCTAATTCGTTTTATATAACCTCAGCCGTCCCAGAGGCTCGTGGAAGTCCAATTGTCCACTGAATTTTGTTCCTCGAAAAAGCTTCGACTTGAATTAATAATGAGCGTCGTGCAAAGTGGATGCTTCAGACCACGTTCTAAGCATCAGACACTCCTTACTTTCTAGTACACACTTGCACAACCAATTGCACGATTGAACCACTGCACATGGTGGTGCCGCCCATGTCCCCCGCGGTCTGCTACAATAACCAGGGCAAAAAGACCAAAATGCCCCTGGTTCAAATAATTACCAAACTGCCCCTCACTTTCTAGACCCGTAACTCAGCCATACGAAGTCCGATTTCGGCGTGCCGCCTGTCTACGGACTCAGGACGTCGAGACCTACCTATCGGTCCTTGAGTCGCGTGAAAATTAATTGTCAAACAAAAATTCAACATTTTCGCCCCAACCGTCAAAATTACGATAGTGCCCCTGAACTTTCGATAGTCATAACTTTTTCCCCGATCGTTCGAATTGGACGTGCCACCTGTCTATGAACTCGTGACGTCCCGAACTACGTCACGGTCATAGGTCAAAGTCCATTTAATTCATCAATCAAAAAGTCAACTATTTGGCCATACCAATCACAAGGGTAAAAGCGTCAATTCATACATTAAATTACAATATTAAAATCCTCGAATTTCCGGGGTGTTACAGGTTGTGTGTTGTTGATGTGATGGTTTAGTGTGATTGGTTATTGTTACTATGATGTGTTGATATTGTGTATATGAACTGGTTTTACGAACAATAATTGGTTTTCTGTTATTATCTCGTATTTTCGAGGTTCATGATTTGTGTTATGTTTTATTTGAGATTTAACGATTTTTTGTATGCATGCATAGTTTTCCAAAACAAAGGGTATAACGTATGTCTTCTAAAATATGTTTTTCAAAGTTTATTTTCATCCACTCGCATTTTTATGGATTTTACTTGCTCTACAAGTCGTGGCACAATGACGGAGACCTGCTTAGGAGCGGAGGCATAAACGAGATTTTTGGTATATCTATGGACCCTTAGGGTAAAAGGTCCTATGTCTTGAGTTATGTTATAAACTTATACTTTATATATAGCGAGGTGTACGAATGTATAATTATCCATTGTCTGACAGTTGGATGATTTTGTGGTTATTGTACAATCTTTTGAGGCTACTTGTGACATTTTGAGTAGTGACTGTCAAACGAGAGCTTGATCCCTTAAGATTATCTAGAATTTTAGGGAGGGGTCATATCATTGGGCCCAAATGGGAGCTTTAATGGCCTAATGTCATTGAAGACCATTGGGGGAATTTTCATCCATATCTTTTTAACATAAACCTGATTCCCAAACCATTGCGGGTTTTTAGCATTGTCACTAAGGAAGATCCAAAGCTCGGTAAGTTAGCGATCATCCATTTCCATTTGGTTCCCTATAAATTCGAAAGGAAACTTTTCTAGATCCTTGCTGCATTTCTTAGTAAGCAAACATTCTATTTGATTGCAGGCAGTGGCGAATTCAGGATTTTTTTAGGAGGGTCATCACTTAAAATGATATTAGCTACTATTAGTGTTATGATTCTATGTGGTTACTAAATGTACAACTCAATGAAAAATGATTATCGACTTCTCTGATTACTCTGATTACCTACTTCCTAAGTATTTGTAAGCAAGTGTGCTTTTAATATAAAATGTGGTATGAAGACTTATACATATGTTATTTTGTTTGATTAGGGTCCATTGATATGGCATTGATATAGATGCAGATTCATTGTCAATTTGCTGACGTACATGTGTCATTTAACAAAAGTGATAAATGAGACACTTGTTGGTGTAAAAAATAATTAGTAAACATTCAAATGTTATATGGTTATTACAAGTATATATCAATTAAAATAATTAAGTGCTTCCCCAATTACATTTTCACTGATTGTCAACTTCCCCATTGTTAAGTAAACATATCCTTTTTGATTGATTATCCACTTCCCCATTATTCGTAAGTAAATGTGCTCTTAATATAAAATATAGTATGAAGACTTTGTACACATATTATTTTGTATGACTAGGGTCCGTCTGTAACGACCCGTCCCAAATTCCGTGATTAGATTAGTGACTAATGAAGGATTAGTGAGATTAATAGGTGATTAGTTGAGCGAAATAGGACGAACGGTGCAAAATGACCGTTTTGCCCCTAGTCGTGGGTAAAATGTTGACTTTTGACTCAGGGAGTCAAACGTACGAGGACCAATAAACGTGACGTATATCGGGACATCACGAGTCCATAGACAGGCGACACGTCAAAATCGGACGTCGAACGGAGAAGTTTTGGTCACAGGAAGTTCAATTGGACTATGCACGGATTACGAGGCAGAAATTAAATGGAAAAATCTAATGGGCAGATATTTATGTGGGGCCCATGGATGAGTGACAAGTGTCACTCATCCCATTGGTGGCTTCCCTAAAAAGTGGATCTATTTTAATTAAATATTATTATCCTAATTACTTTAAACTTAATCCCACCCACTTTCTATCTCGACCATTCATCTCTACCTTTCCCTTTCATCTCCACCGTCCATCTCCCCCTCATCTAATCATCAGCTATCATCTTCCTTCATTCTTCACTTCCAAACCCGATCACCATTTTCCCTCTCAAAACAAACACACGACACAACCTTACTCACAGCCCTCAAACTTCATCTTTTGTTGGTGAAACCTGAATGAAACTTAGAGAGAACATCAAGGCGAGCCGACTGGTGGCCACGGGTCGAGCCGTCGTGGACGGTGGCTGGGTTCGGAGGCAGGGGACCGAAGTGGTTCCAAAAATCATAGCTCGAGTTTCGGGGGCTGTTGATCATTTTGGTTGGACCCAACGGGTTCTAGGGACTGAGACGAGTATAGGGTGGCCACGGCCGTACACGACGGCGACGGTAGGTTGATTTTCCCGAAAATGTTTGGTTTTGATCCATTAATGGCAGATTTTGATTTGAGGGTTGTTAACTGTTTTGGTTGCTTAGAAAATGCTTCTGAGGTTGCAAGGGGTCGAGTGGGATTGGAAATGGAGGCTGAGGTGGCCGGAGACAACGACAGTGGGCACTGCAAGTTGGCCGTGAGATTCCTTGATCAGGAAGGTGAGGTTCACAACTGTTTTTCATGTTTTAAGTGGCTAGATCGATAGGGATTGATGTTAGGAATCTATAGGAATTGGAAGGGACAAAAATGGATGAATGAGTGAGAAATAGGGTTGAACCATGACCGCCGGTTCGGTTTGACCAAATCGGTCTGAACTGGTCGGGAAAGGGTTGAAGACAATGAACAGTGCAGACGCGTGAGGCCCATGAGCAACCCCTTTGGGCGGAGCGTGAGGGCGCGTGGCACTGTTCTTGGGGAAGTGTTCAACAAGACTTTTCATCTAATCGATCTAACGAACATTTTGGGACTGATTTCGAGTCGATCGGACATCGTTTCAATATAGTTCGGGGTGTCTGAAGGTTTAGGATCGGGTTTAAAAATAGTTAAAAATTCGGAAAAATTACGGGGCTTCAATGAGAGGTTAATAAGGTAGTTAGTAACCCTCTAGTGTGATTTGGACAGGTTTGGGAGTCCCGATGACAGTGATTAGCCCAGGAAGGCTTACGACACACAAATCGAGGCGGCATCGTAGGACGGTCTGTGAATGATTTCAAAATGGTTTTTCATATACCATCCTTATATATTTATGGATTTTCTCCTCTAGGGAGGGTCGTTGGCCTAGGTGGACCCCGGGGTAATCACGGAGCACTAACTGAGTAGAGTCGCCCTCGTTAGGTACTTTACTCTCAAGAAGGCTATTATGGATTATAACCTCCAAGGAGGGTCATTGATCTGCGGACATTGACCTGGGAGGACCATGGGGAGACTTGAGATTTGAGACCCCGGGTAGCACGCGCGTAGCTTTATAAACCGTGATAGGATTGGTTATATGATATATGGTAAACATGATTTCTTGGATTTGCGAAATTGTGTTTTATGAATAATAAATGGATTTGGGCTGAGTTCCCACATGTGGTTACTATGTTATGGATTTGTATAAATGGAATTGGGCAGTGGCCCATATGATTTGGATTTACGGAAGTTGGGGCTGAGACCCTAATGGTTATTTCGATAAATGGTTGTCGTATTCATGCATCATTTTTAGTGAAGGGCATAAAGGTCTTTTATGAAATGTGTTTTATTTAAACTGTTGCTTTTTGTCCACTCACAGTCTTTTCTGGTTTTAATTCCCTTCAGGTTGATTATGGATGCGGACTGTATCAGAGACCGAGACATCACACTCCTCCACCGGATCCTAGCGCTCTATGGAAGCCGGTTTGGCTAAAGGTTTAAATTTTCCCTGGTTTGAAACTTCGTATCAGACGGGATCATGACACATCCTGTGTTAATCCCAGGGGGGATTGGGATGGGTTGTGACACCGTCGATGTGGTATTGAATTAGGTGCTGGTTCATTGTCAATCCACTAATGTACGTGTGTCACTTAACAAAAAATGATAAATAAAAGACATTTTTGGTGTTGAAAATAATCAGTAAACATTATCGTGTTATATGATTATTAAACGTATGCATTAATGAAAATAATTAACTACTTTCCCTATTACATTTTCACTGATTATCTACTTCATCGCTATTTGTAAGTAAACATATATTATTTCACGGATTATCTGCTTTCCTACGTGATATAAAATTTAGTACAATACTTGGTACACCTATTATTTTGTTTGATTAGTGCCAGTGGAATTGAGGTAGGTTCCATAACATATTCGCCTATGTAAAACATAAATGATAAGGATCCAAAGTCAAAATAGTGTGTAGGGTTTTTGTTTCAGTTCATTATCTTATACTTGTATTATGCTTAATCCATTGAAGTAAGCAATTGAAATCTTTCATGCAGTGTCATATTCAGATTTTTTTTTTTCCGGGAGGGTCACCACTTAAAATGATACTAGCTACTATTAATGTTTTGATTATATACGGCTAGTTAACACACAGCTCGATGAAAAATGGTTACCTACTTCTTCGATTACCTACTTCCCCATTTTTTTTATAAGCAGATGTGCTCTTAATATAAAATGTGGTATGAAAAGTTTTGTACATCTATTATTTTGTATGATTAGGGTCTGTTGATGTGGCATTGAATTAGGTGTAGGTTCATTGTCAATTTTCTGATGTACATATGTCACTTAACAAAAGTGATAAATAAGCGACACTTGCTTATGCCGAAAATAATTAGTAAATGTTCAAATGTTATATGGTTATTAAACGTACGTAGCAGTGAAAATAATTAATGACTTCCCATTTATATTTTCATTGATTATCTATTTCCTCGTTATTTGTAATTAAACATGTATTCTTTCACCAAATGCATACTTCCTTATTAACTGTAAGTACGTAAAATAAAATTTGTTACAAAACCTTGTACAACTATTATTATATTTGATTAGGGCCAACATAATTGAGGCAAGTTACATAGCATATCGGCGGATGTATCCGCTAATGTAGATGTCACATTAAAAGTGGTTATTAAGAAAAGATATTTGCTAGATTCGAAAATTATCGATGCATTAATTATAATTTTGAAATCTAACCTAATTCATGATCAGGAGAAGCATGGGTTCGAACTCAAATTTTTTGGCACACACCAAGGAAGACCTTAAACAATAGTTGGACTTACGATATTCAACCATAATTACTGACCACATTTGATGTGGCTTAATTTTTTATGACATGTCAATAAATTAAATACATTATATATATTTTAGTTTGAGAACTTTTTATTTTAGTAAAGAAAGTGTCAAAGAGGTAATGGAAATTAAATTAATAGGAATAATTAAGGCTTGCAATGGGTTGTATTGTGTTGAGTTCGTGTCATGTCATAAATTATGTCTTATCCAAATATACTCAACCCTAACCCAACAATTTAATAATTGTGTCAACGATATCCAGCTCGAATCCAACATGTTATTGAATCAGGTAATCCGTGTAACCCATGTAACTCATTTCATAAATAGGTCGTGTTTGAAACATAATTAACTTATTACCTGCTTAATCTATTTAAACTGTTTAACATGTTTAACCTTTCTAAATTATAAGATTAAATAGATATATAGGTAAGTAAATGAGTAGATATATGAGTTTGTGAATTACGCGTTTATAAATGGGTTAATATATAAGTCATTATACGAGTTAACATGTTAACCCGAAATCTGCTAGTTTATTAAATAAGTTAATATGTCAGTACACGGATCAACATGTTAACCCAAAATCCACCCGTTTATTAAACGTGTTATAGCAGGTTCCTGAAAATGACCTGAAATTTTAATCGTGCGGGTTAACTCGGATAAATTTTATGCAAATTTTGAGTCATATAAAAAATTGCCACTCTTCGGAATGATTTCTATTATAGAGTACTCTTGTATTTACTTGCAAAATCAGATGTTTTTTTAATAAGTGGGCTCCACATGAAATCCTTAATGCCATTGGGATAATGTTATTAATTATGGGGAAGTATTAATAATTCTCATTACCTATTTTAATTTTTTATATACTATAATTGCCCTACATTTTTTACAATAATTATAAATATATCTCTATGCATGTAGAAAGAAAGAAGAGTAATTTATTTATTTTTTAATAAATAGAATCTTTCAAAATATGAAGAAGAATATTTTATTTATTTTGTAATAGATCGAATCTTTCAACAAATGAATTTTAAGATAGTGATCAGATAAGAGAACAAGTGGTTGAGAAAATTGGTAAAAATTAAGATTTCCATGGCAAACGGTCTATTTAGTTGATAAATATGAATGACTAAATAATCTTCAATTTTGTTGATTTTTTCGGAAGATGATCTTGACATAATAATTTTAAAAATAGACTATTTCAATTATGATATATGTATAAAAATAATTCGATAAATAAAAAGGTTATATGAAAAATTACCACCGGGATATAATGTAAATATTGTCCATAATTATCATCTTGAAACTAATATTATCATATGCCAGCCATTAATTATGAATTTATTATAAGTTAAAATGGGCCGGGATGCTAAAATCGTGTCCAGAGCCCAAACCTCGACCCGAACTTAGTGCGGCAAACCCTAGCATCGTACTCATATTCCTCATGGCATCATCCCGCCCTCCCTCCATCTCTCTCTTGTCATCGTTCTCGCGATTTCGCCGGCATCGAATTCACCTGCAGCCGCAAAGGGCATTGGTGTCTCGGGTTCATCTGATCGCTTTGTCTTCTCAGCTGTCAGGTTTTTCATCTTACTTCCATTTCTTAGCTCATCGGTGTAATTGCCTCAAAGGTGGAGCGCAGAGGCAGTGCGCGAGCAGAACTCAGCGCAAAGGCAAGGAGGAATTAGAGGGGACACAAAGGTAAGCAATACTTATTGAAGCACTTAGTGGGCAAGGTGTTAGATGTTTTTCGCTTGAAGATGAAAGCTTTAATGGAGATTTCCAGGAATTGGGAATTGACCACCATTGCCTCTTAATAGATCCTCCCCTGATTACAGGCACCCTCTGTAAAAATGCAGTCTTTAAGTGCGAGCCTCCGATTGGTTCAAAGGCAAAGAATCGACAGCTCAAAAATTGCTCATTTCAGATCAATTGGTGCTTACCCATTAAGCAGTGGTTATGGGTTTAGCTCGATGGCTTCGGATCGCTTGGCTTCTATCAAGATATTTGAAAATTCATTGGGGTTTGGGTCTTCGCAAGGTTCCTTATTGCAGTCTCTCTGCAAGTTATCTTATCAATCTTCGGCCTTATTCGTATGTTTTCAACTTGTTACTCTCTCTGATAGCAATTGATAGGTTTATGAGTTATTTATGAGAAGAGTTTACTTTGCACATTTTTGGTGTATTTGTGAATTTTACTTTGCATACGTTTGTAGTTGTGAATTTTAGCTCACTCTTCTTAATTTAATTTGTATTATGTTGAGCATGTTGAGCTATATTAGCTAAAGTATAAAAGTAAGCTTTCTTTAATGTTTTTAATTTTGAGATAGTTTATGCAGTGCAAACCTGAAAATGTGTCTGAGAAGCCAATTTGCATTTAACTTTTAGTGATTTGGGTTTTCAATTGCCAGTGCTCACCAAGGTCATAAGTCACGATCTTTTGATGATCTCTAGTGTAGGATTCATTGGAAGGCAATATTCTGTTTTTTCGTTACAAATGTAGACATTTTTCTGATGCTTTTAGTATTATTCTACTAGACATCAAGGGCCTTTCAAACTGAGACATCAACAACCTCGAACAATAAGGTGTTATTCAAGAGTCCTCGACCAGGCTTATTCCGAATGAATAGAGTCTCCAGAAAGAGCATAACAACAGGAGGAAATCCTGTTTACTCGGCGATGCCTGCCTCTGATGTAGCTCCCCGCCTCAAATTCAAGAGGCTTGATAAAACTGCCAAGCACATAATGCAGGCATGCTCTGTTTGATGTTATTCATGGAAACTAGACATTGCACATGTTCTATTCCTGTTGTTATATTTGGTTATTTTATACTTTACAGATTCTGGATAAGGAAGCATTAGAAGAAGTGAAGGCGAAGAGAGAAATACCAGATATAAGGCCTGGTTATATGGTTCAACTCAGAGTGGTATGATGTATTCTTGCGTAAAAGATGGTGTTATAATGTTCTTTATGTCGTGGAGGAGGTCCTCACGAAACTAAGAAGTTTTATTCCTCAATGATTTTCCTTATGTGAACAGGAAGTGCCTGATAACAAGCGACGTGTTTCAATTGTGAAAGGCATTGTGATTGCAAGGCGTAATGCCGGTCTAAACACTACAATTAGAGTCAGGAGGCAAGTTTCCGGAGTTGGGATTGAATCCCTGTTTCCACTGTGAGCAATCCTGCCGTTTATTTTCTCAACTGTAGATGGTCTTAGACTGTTCTTTCTTTGACTTTTCGCTTTAAGTTGGAAAGAAAATGTGTGATTTCTTAGCTGGATGTCCTTGGAGGAGGGTGTACTGAATATTATCGTAATGGCTTGTTAATTCTGAACTTTGATTTAGATGTCATGTTTATACAACATTATGCCTACAATTTTATTTTTCTGGAACCCATTTTTTTCAATTCTTTCATAGATTCAAGGCTGAAATAAAAAATTGTTATTTGTTTATTGTCTAATAAAATGTTCGTCAAAAATGGTGCCAGTAGAAAATAACTGAATTATCTAGCAAAGTTCTATTCCTTGTATTAGGATTTTTTTTCCACTGATGAATGTACTCTAAAATACAAATCTAATTAAGTTTTGTGCTCAGCAAACATTGCCTAATGAAGGTCTTATGCCTCTGATTTTGAGTTGTGTAAACTTCAACTTACATTATATATGCTGAGTTTTTATGTGGAACTGATAATTCTTTTGTGTGCAAACTGGGTTAATATGTTTTTCGCTTGTATAAAAAAATTATTTATACCGATGTCTGCTTATTTATACTGATAATTCTTTTGGGGTTCTCATATGTGTGGCGTTTATCGGTTCTTATCATATGTGCCATACATGTAGATAATGCTCTTAGTGTCGGCGCAATGACCAAACAAGTGGATAAATTATGGCAGGTATTCTCCCAACATAAAAGAGATAAAAGTGGTGGACAAGAAGAAAGTGAGGAGGGCCAAGCTGTACTTCCTCAGGGACAAAATGAATGCACTTAAGAAGTAATAGTAGCTAGTGGAATGGAAAAGAAAGTTCCCAGAAAGGATGGTTTTCTTGAATGACTTAGGTCAGAAATCTAGCATTTTGGTGATTTATTATCCTCACAGTTTTTTCCTTCTTTTTGAGCTTGTTAGTCTGTGAATCTTCATCAAGTCTTTTTGAATTTAAGATGCCATGGTAAATGTTTGAGGGTTCGATTGAATACCAGGCAAGTTGGCATAAATGTGATTGTTAAACAAGTGGAATATTTTCTTCGGCATGAAGTTATATTTCCTATTTCCTCACACCTTTTTGGATTATGTATTGTCTGAAATCTGGGTTTGCATACCAAAGACTTGCGATAGGTGATAACTGTGCCTGAATTTGCTTTCCATGGTTCAATTCTATTCTGCATTATGATTTATGCATAAATTATGTATCTTATAGACAGTTTCATATTATGTTTTCGGGAAGGGGTATATAATTTGGGAGATCTTTTAATATTTTGAAGAGAAATATTCACCTAAATAAAGAGCTAGTTAGACATCCTAATATGATTTTTGAAATTTGTTGCAACTCTCGATAAGATTTGTTTCTTGGTCATTTTCAAATTTGCATTTGTGACCTACAATGATTTGTTGGTCATTTTCAAATTTTATATACAATGATATGGAGGAAGAAGATTTACGTACATATTTGGAATCTACTTTGTTGATCATGAAAATCGAATCTAGGCCGTCTACAAAATGAGTTTGATACGTTGATTTTATATAAACAAAAAATATGATGAAAATGATCACTTAATTACAATTAAATGGCGTCACGTTACCACTTGAATATGGTGCAATAAAAATTCAACGACCCAAGAATCCAATAGTGGTCTTCTATCAATTAGATTTAGATCACATCACATGCCAATGGTAGCTGCCTTTTTGTGTTGGTAGAGTAGAGAACCAAGTCAGATTTGGGTGTCGCACTCGCAAATGAAAAATGAATTGGGATGAAAACGATATTTATTTTTATTTTAATGAAAACAATATTTATTTTTATTTTCAATTCAAATTCAAATTTAAATATACGGATAAATAGTATTCGTATTATGTTTATTTTCAATTCAAATTCAAATTTAAATATACGGATAAATAGTATTCGTATAATTAACATAATTAGGTAACATCCATAATAGTTTTTTTAAGAATACATCTTGGTTTCTACTTTCTACAATATATTCTAAAAGGTTATATTTAATTACATAACTTCTATAATAAGAGTATTATAATTTCGAATGTACTTTTTTTTTATTAGGGAAGGGAATTTTTGAAAATTATCTATACAATACATCATCGTGTTTTGAATTTGAGATCAATTATCTACAAGTCAACATTAAAACCAACTGAATTAGACCCACTTGATAATTTAGAATGTACTTTATAGTTTCTACAATAGTAATTTTCTGATATCAGTTAATGTAAGTGTTAATTAAGTTTTTTATTTTTATTAAAAAAAGTACAAAAAAAAGATAAATAATATTAATTTTAAGTTTTTGAGAAAAAGTAAGAGAAAGTAACAATCATAGCCCACCACTTTTATCCCCACTCTTTCCATTAATCTTTGTTAGTATGTTTATAAATTTGATATTTAATTTTGCTATTATACCTTTAATTATTAAATAATTTAAAAGATATTATTGTTAAAAAAAATTGAAAAAATCTTTTAATTCTCTTAATTTTATAATAATAGAGATATTAAATTAAAATATTTCATTTTTATTTTTTTCTTTTTCAGAAAAAGTCAGATTAATATTTACTTCCCACGCTCCCTCCCAGGCTGCCATCCCCCACATGATCCCAAAACCAGAAGAAGAAATAAATCAAATTAAAGTTACAGCGGAGAGTCTCAGTTGGTTCATTTGCTCTGCCTCTCTCTGTACCCAAATCCAACGGGTTCGCTTTCACGTTTCATTTCTCCTTTCTCACCTCTGCGAACGCACGCTTCTTCATCTTCTTACTTGAACGGTTGAACCTCTGACTTTGGGTTTCCTTTTCGCGGGTTCCTTCGAATACGGTACGCATTGGGATTTGATTCCGTCCCCAGGGCGAAATTTAAAGTTTTGGGCGCGATCCGAATCGGATCATTTTCGGGTTTTTGAGTTTCATTTGATTGAAAGGCGACGATTTCTCCAGAATGCCACAGGATTTGTCTTCGGACCAGGACACCGACGAAGCTGATGTCGAGTTCGTTGAGATTGATCCCACTGGCCGATACGGTCGGGTCAGTAGTCGTTACTTAAGTCACTCTTTTTTATTTATCTTCGTTGTCATTGATTTGATTTAGCTGACTGCGTTATAGTATGTTTGAAAAATGCTTAATGCTTTAAAGTTTTATTCTTTTATTCACGGAGACGTATTTTGGGTCTGCTTATGCTGATCTTGTGAGTAATCAATTCTCTTTAAACTTGGTGATTTTCAGTATAAAGAGGTTCTAGGAAAAGGGGCGTTCAAGAAAGTGTATCCTTTGCGGATTCTTTATTTGTGCTTAGATTTATTTTTTGGATGTGAATTTTGGATTCCTAGTTGGATACTAAATTCTTTGCGAACCATTATAGCTCTAGTGTACTGTAGTTTTTTTTTTTTTGGTGACCCCTTGATCGACATGTGGGAACTTAGATATCGAGCATTTGATGAATTGGAAGGAATAGAAGTAGCTTGGAATCAGGTTAAGGTGGCTGATCTATTACGCAACTCCGACGATTTAGAGCGGCTTTATTCTGAAGTTCATTTGCTTAAGACTTTAAAGCACAAGAACATTATTAAGTTTTACAATTCGTGGGTCGATACAAAGCATGAGAATATCAACTTTATTACGGAGATTTTCACTTCGGGAACTTTACGGCAGTGAGTGTTCAATGATCCATTGTCTTCTAACTTTTTACGTCTGTAATTCTTTATGCTTTTATTTAGTGTTTTAGTGCTGAATATCATGTAGATACCGAAGAAAGCATAAGCACGTTGATTTGAGAGCGTTGAAGAAATGGTCTAGGCAGATCTTAGAAGGCCTTTGGTATCTTCACAATCATGACCCCCCAGTTATCCATCGAGATTTGAAGTGTGACAACATTTTTGTCAATGGGAACCAAGGTGAGGTGAAAATTGGTGACTTAGGACTGGCTGCTATTCTTCGCCAGGCTCGATCAGCTCACAGTTGTATTGGTGAGAAATACAAACATTATCAGTGTTTTTCTTCTGCGATGGTACTAGTGCATAATCTTTTGTATCAGAGTCGAAAATTTATTTGTTTTTGTCACTTTAGGTACTCCCGAATTTATGGCACCCGAGCTATATGAAGAGGAATACAATGAGCTTGTGGACATTTATGCCTTCGGCATGTGCTTGTTAGAGTTGGTGACCTTTGAGTACCCATATGTTGAATGTACCAATGCTGCTCAAATATTCAAGAAAGTGACATCAGTAAGCCTTCTTTAATTCATTCCTTCTCTCCTATTTAAATTGATATGATGTCTATATTGTTCTATTAAATTTGTTTCTTGTGTTTACACTATCATAGTTGAGAGAACTCCTCTTCCATCAAAAGAAAGAGTCATATCTTTTTGAAAATGTGCACAATCACCAGATCTGTTAGATTCTCAAATATTGTAATAATGTCTATTTTGCAGAGCAATGCCTGAATCATCTCTGTTGATTGTGATGTCATTTGGTTGTTTTGCTAATCTTACTGCAGTTACCTTTTACTTCTGTCTTTAATAGAAGTGGGTTTTGAAGCCCTTGAGATTGAAAATACTTTCAGCTTTAGGAATTTCCAAATATTTAAGATTTTAGGGTAGTTTATACATCTATGTTTTAGTCAGCCTATCTCAATTTTTACTATACTAGTTTGTCAAATTCAGTTTCTGAAATCATATGTGATTTCTTATTTTGCTTTTGATATGAGATATTTTGTTGGCTTATCACAATTACAAAATGTTTAAACTGGTAGGATGTTGATCAACAATATTTAACATTATAACGCTTCCTTTTACATGTAAATCCTTTACCCATCACGAGAAATATTAATACAGTTCTAGGGATTGTTGTACAAACACACCCTGAGAGGTTGCAATTATAGGAGTTTGAACTAAGAATCCTTTTATTCTGGGGCCAGCATAGAGTTTGTTAAGTTGCCACTCTTCCCAATCTTTAAGTTGTTAGGATTGTGGCCAACGATTATATTATATTCTTACTTGGTTCTTATGTCAGTTTCCTTTTTTCTTATTCTTTTGGGTAGGGAATAAAGCCAGCATCATTAGCAAAAGTGACAGATCCTGGAGTGAAAGCTTTCATAGAAAAATGCATCACAAAAGCCTCTGATCGTTTGTCTGCCAAGGAACTTCTAATGGATCCTTTTCTCCAGTCAGACGATGAACGTGAAAGTATACCTCGTTCTCTACAACCTGAAACTCATTATTCAGGTAAATTGAGTTGCTTCTCTAGAGTTCAAAGGCTTTTTTTTTTTTGGTCTCATTCTTCTTACACTATAACATGTTGTATACAGATGGTAGTTCTGATCAGATTGATTTTGGAACAAAGGATACAGACCATTCTCCTGACACAAATAGGGACTTCACTGTGCAAGGCCAGAGGAAAGATGACACAATATTTCTGAAACTACGAATAGCAGATTCTACAGGTTACCTTTTCTTTCTTTTCCATTTTTCTAGTTTATTTAATTCTCAGTTAAAGAATTATTTTTTTCCCACCCAATCCCAGGTCATTTTCGAAATATCCACTTCCCATTTGACATTGGGGAAGACACTGCAATTGCTGTTGCTAGTGAAATGGTTCAAGAGTTAGATCTGACAGATCAAGATGTTACAACAATTGCAGAAATTATCGACTCTGAAATTCTATCCCACATTCCAGAATGGCCAGCAGGAGACAGTTGTGGAGATAATATTGATGGTGAGGCCTCAACACCTTTTAGCCTTGTTTCTGAAACTAAGGAGGATGCCTCTCCTTTGATCCACGAGGCCATGCTATCTAGTAATCTTGCATTAGAAAGATTGCCTTCAGGCCGGAAGTACTGGTCCGACTCACCCAAGGATGGTAGTGGACACTCTCCCGGGAAGCATGGCCTTTCTAACTTGCATTCTCCAGAGGATTCAGTCGTTGCAGGAGGTACTGAAGACAATGAAAATTCTCCTCGTAGCTGTAGAGGGGAAGATGATCCAAATGGTGGTCCTGCAGACAACGAGGAATCTCCTGGTAGCCATCATGAGGAAGATGGCCCAAATGAAACTCGTCATAGTCCAGCTATTAATGGAGCTCATTCATTTGAATTGGAAGAAGTCAAGATCGTTGCTGAGAAACTTGAGAGTCTATTGGTAGAACAAAAAAGGGAGTTAGATGAGCTCAAGAGGAAGCATGAATTAGCAATATCAGACATATTGAAGGATTTACCCCCAGATTTCTGTCAAAAGGTATTTGACTTGTGTAAGGCAAAGATTCCCGACTATATAAAGCAACATGAGGCAGACTGCTAAACAATCAATTTGGAGATTCAGCTTCTCCTGGCCATGGGATTGCTTTTGCGGGTGAGGTTATAAAAATCACAGAAACATCTTATTCTCTAGTTTGGTAAAGTTGGGGAGCCTGAGCTAGTAGCTTTTTTTTATGCTACTGGATGAGCTGTGAATGAGAGATTTGTATTATAGTTGAGCTTGGAGAACAATCAAGCTTATCGTCTAGATTGTGATTTACAGCAGCCCCTGAAGCCCAACAGATCCGGAACCTGAATTCCCACGAACTATTTGATTCTTTTGAGGTAAGACTAGTAAGACGTTGCGGTCTGCTGAGTCGAATTGATGCGTAAAGAACATTATGCTATCATCCCACTTACAGTGAATATGGGGTCATCAAGATATGGAACGTATACTTGTACATATAATTCTTTGCTTTTTATTATTTTTTTCCCCTTTATCTTTCCGATTACACCTTAAAATCCTGCTGTTTCTGAGCATATATCATTGTATGAGCAAATGCGAAAACTAATTCTGAAATTTTTGTGGGTTTATTATTTGTTCCCTGTTTATATTTACTGGTTGTTGAGTTCAGACTTCAGTGACATTGTTTTAGGTTTTGACCAACCAAATTTGAGGTGGTTTGCTCATGAAAGGTCTCCTATGGACTACGGTAGATTTTGACTCCACGGTATTTGCAGAAATTAAGGTATTTGAATCAATTACGTGGCGCAATGTGAGTCTGGCTTTTCTGGGTTGCCACCATCAACCGATTTCGTGCTTTTGAGCCACAATCATTAGATTGCTTTTGCTTAACCATTAACCACTTGGAGATCTACAGCCTCAAATGAGTAACCTTCTATATTTCGAATGAAAGCAGTCATAAATCGTAAAATAATGATAAACTGGGGAAGTCTTGAACAGGAAAAAGGTTAATCAAAGAAGGAAGGTGTGTGCAGGGCATGTGTTACTTATAAGAAATCATATTTTCTTTCTTATAAAAATCTAATGACCTACTACTAACCAAAAATACAGTATGAAACCAAAACAAATACAATTTTCTTTCAAGATTTTTCTCATGTTCATGCATCTCACGTCAAGGTCCATGATCAAATAGGGAGAGTGGTTGATTCCATTTCCCTTCATTAATTAATCAACATTTTTCGAGTCTAACGACTAAAATTTAAATTTCAGAAGGTACGCATTCATAAATCATGTGCCACTAAATATAGAGGAGGAGAGAAGTGCTAGTAACTCTTTTCATTAGAGGTGGGCATATTGTCCCGAAATACCGAAACCATCTCGTCATGTATCATACCAAAATGGAAAAAAAAAACCGAATAGTAAAACCGAAAGGATGATCGGTACCGTACCGGTTTAAATTGGTACGGGATCGGTTTCTATGTTACGGAATATCGTCCCATATCGAAACCAAACCAGTTTTAATTTTTTTAATT